>JABUQX010055604.1:15000-17500 GCA_015478945.1 Trachelipus rathkii
TATATATATATATATATATATATATATATAACTACTGCTTTTATAAATATGTGTATATATATATATATATAAAAATATACTATATATATTTTTATATATAAATTTATATTTAAACATATATATATATATATATATATATATATATATATATATATATATATATATATATATATATATATATATATATATATATATATATATATATATATATATATATATATATATATATATATATATATATATATATATATATGATATATATATATATATACAAATGAAACAATCTTTTAAAAAGATCCAGAGAGAGAGAGAGAGAGGAGATCTTTTACAGAGAGAGAGAGAGAGAGAGAGAGAGAGAGAGAGAGAGTAAATGAACTACTTGTTACAAAATTTTGATACTTTAAAAGATATGCAAAATCAAATTTATTTGCATAATTATTATTGTTAAAGGTGAAACAAATGTTAAAGTTCATGATTCTTTAAGAGGGGTCACACGTCAAAGAAACTCGGAACCTCAAATATAGAAACCAGAAATATATAAATATGATTCATAAAATAACAACGCATGGTTTAAAATTTGAATCCTCACAATATTTTTGCATTTTTTTTTGTGAAAAAAATCATGAAAAAGAGCGTTTCATTGCTTTCTTGCTTTATTTCATGTAATTTTATCTGTTTCTTCTGGTGGAAAAGGTCGAAGGCCCACATGAAATCCACCACAATAAGAGATCTATCCAAAATTCGATCATTTAATGGCTAACATTACCGCATAAATGGCGAGTGTATGTGCTCAAGTCATACCTTAGGAATAAGAATTCAATTTTCTCCTTAAAAATAAAATTACCAATAAACATGAATATTTCTCATCAAATCAGCTTTATCCATAGTTCGTTTTGTTTTCAGAAATAGAAAATGTCAATACCTTACACCAGTGTGCCAACCTTTAGTGCTATCGCGAGCAAATTAAGGATTTAAAAATTTTAGGCGAGCCACACACATAGGACCCGACGACCACTAATAATTCATTTAAGTTATATATATATATATATATATGATTATTATATATATATATTATTACTATATATATATTATATTATATATATATATTATATATATATAGTATATATATATATATATATAATATATATATATTATATAATATTATATAATATAATTATATATTATTATATATATATATATATAATACTATAGTATATATATATATACGATGTCACCATTCAACGAGCAGGCCCTTTTGCCAAAGTGAGGGGGGCCCACAAATTACAAAAAAACAAAAAGAATTGAAAAAAAAAACAAAAGGAAAGTAAATTCACCCCAGTCCCTTGTCTAACGCAATTCCCTCAGTGGCGAAAGACGCGGAGACTAGGAGGAAGATGATACTGCTAGGAAAATGGATGAATGCAATTAGTTCAACAAACAGATGTGCTGGATATGAAAAGAAGTGAGGCACCACACAGCGATCGGTAAACCTGCATCACAATATTCACACAAGCTCGTGTTCTTGAGTGGTGTTGAGAGTAAGGACCTCCTTGTTTTACGAGTGGTCTACCGCAGTTGGTTTGGAATGTGAGAGGTCATTGTAATAGCCTATAGAAAAGGAGATTCCGTGCTGAGATTGGGGGCACCCAATAATCATCTCGCAAGAGAAAGAGGCGTCAAGGAACTAGAAAAGTATTGGACATGATATTAGTCTCTAGTCTAGCCTTCAACACTAATCCAAAAGTGAGGGTTTTTTTTGGAACTGGATTCCATCCCAACATGTGATACAGGATAACAGTATCATACAAGCGGCACCGAATACAGACTGTATATAACTGGCAGTTAAATGAGCAGGAAGAAAAATCACGCAATTCTGAACAGAAATTCCCAGCTCTCATGGAGCCATTTTACACCGATTTGATTGAGGTCTCCAAGACAATTCACTATTTATGATTCAGTCCAAAATACTTTATGTTGTTACAGATGTGATGACATTAGAGCCACTGAGGGATAGGGAAAGTTGAGGTCTGTTTTAGAGAGGGATATATGAAAAGAAGTTGAGTTTTTAAGTTGAATTTCACAAAAGATTGTGGTTAGCCCACTGAGAAATCCCGACCACATCAGCAGAATTGAGTCGGAAAACTGTAGACGAGAGCAACTCTAGATACAAACAAGGGATCACATTCTGAAATGAGTTGGAGGACATGGAGATAGTTGATTCAGCAGGCTAAGAGGGGAACAGAGTTAGATAGTCCAGCCCTGTAGAAAACGTTTTAAAGAAAAAGTAGGAAATAAAGGTGGGATAAACAGAACCCTGAGGAACACCACATTAACATGAAAAGTGAGGATCAGAGGTTCGCTGGCATCACAAGAGCTGAAAATTTGGAACGATCTGAAAGAAAACTAAGACAAGAGTAAGCAAAGCAAGGAAGAAATCCAAAAGAAGGTATGCTTAGAGAGTAGCGATGCGTGTCATACCCTGTCAGAAGCCTTAGGTATG
>JABUQX010055604.1:20000-22500 GCA_015478945.1 Trachelipus rathkii
TATACAGTATATTATATGTATATATATATTATATATAAATATTACATAGAAATGTATTATAAATAATATAAATATAAATATATATATTATATTTTTAATTATATATATATATATATATATCTATATATATATATATATATATATATTAATAATAATATATATATTATATTAAATAGTGATGGATCGAATAACCGCAACCGCAACCGCCATATTTTGACAACCTAAACTGAACCACAATACGTTTGTATGGTCCACACAACCGCCAACTGCACCGCAACCGCGGTTGTGCACTGGTCTTTACGAACCGCAACTACGGTTGTCAGGAAGTTATCTTTTTAAATATACTCTCTGACGTGATCAAAACTTCCTCTCTCTCTCTCTCTCTCTCTCTCTCTCCTCTTCTCCTCTCTCTCTCTCTCTCTTCTCTCTCTCTCTCCTCCTCTCTTCTCTCTCTCTCTCTCTTCTCTCTCTCTCTCTTCTCTTTATATATGAAAAACAAGGATTCTGTTTGTCTTTACTCCTCAAATACTTTTAAGATAAGACAACTTCTTAGTTCTGATTTTACACTATTTGAAAAATATATTACCGTATTGGAGATATTTGAAGAGATTTCTAAAAAGCTAAGCTTTCATTCGTCCTCTATATCACAAGTAATTCCTTTTATTGTGTCGCTAAAAACTTTTCATCAGACCTCATATTTCGAGGCTGAAGAGGGAATTAAATCAGTTGTACAAACAATAAACTCTGAAGTTAACTCGAAATTATAATTGTGGAAAGACATTTTTTGTATTTCCATCGCTACGTATCTAGTCCTTAATATAAAGGGAAATTTTTTTACAACTTTTTTTGTTTTGAATGAAGTTCAGGAAGAAATAACAAAACAATGTAGGGAGCTTTCTTCAGAATATGAAAAAGATATATCTATTAACAGACATCCTTAAAGAATTGTGGTGGAGAGAGAGCTAACATAACTTCAAGAGTTGAAGATGATGGCTAAAAGATATTTGTCATGGTCGCATCTAGTAGTATACCAAGCGAGCAACTTTTCAGGCCGGTGCTGGATTTATATTTATGACGAGAAAGGATGAGAGTCTAACAGGAGAAAATGCAAGAAAACTTGTTTCCTTAAATCTACTTGCCACTTCTAAAATCAATTACCAAACACAATAATGAAGAAGCACCTTAGTCGGAGATTCCAGTTTTCCACAGGACGGAGGATGGGGAAAGTGTATGGTGAGATACGTAGTGCAATGTAAATGTGATTTTTGTGTTACTTAAACTATACCACAAAAACAAGATTCTTCCTGCTTCTCTACTAAGGATACCCTTTCCAGATAACACCATATGTCGCTTGAACCAATTCACATGTCCGATGTTCTGAGTACGTCGAACGTATATTGGTTACACGACTAATAGATTTAACAGATAGGGCATACCAACACCGCTTAACCTAGAAAATTTACGGAACTTTATCAGCTGAACATAACAAAAGCCTAACTATAATTGATATCTTCACAGTCATTCAAAAATTTTACACTCCTCATGCGAAGCTTCAAAACGAAAATAGTCTGAGGTCTTACACAAAACATCTAAAAACTCGACCATTACAATAAGTTCAACGTATTGGTCACTTAAATTAAAATAATATGAAATACTAAAATCTAAAAATCTATTTTAATTTTAATTTTTTACATCTTTTATTATATAATTCATTCAAATGCTAGATGAAAACTCTGAAGATGTCCGACGTTTACGGACGAAACCAGTCAGAACTAATAAATTTAAATATGCCTCTTACTTTTCTTTGCAAACTATTTTCATAGACTAGTATTAAGAAAATTAAATGACAATCGGAAGAATTATTCAGAGATTGAGGTTAAAAGGTAATCTTATATTATAAACAAAAGCTGAATAGGATTTCTAAATAATAATAATAATAATAATTAATAATAATCTAATAATACATATAATATAATAAAATAATATAATATATAATAATATAATAATACATAATAATAATAATACTATAATTGATGATGATAATGATGATTAATGATATAATGATGAATGAGAGAGATAAAAAATAATAATAAATAATAATATATAATATATAATATAATTATAATAATAATTAATAATAATAATAATTATATAATAATATATAATAATAATAATAATAATAATGATAATGTAATGATAATGATAATGATAATTGATAATGATAATGAAATGATAATGATAAAGATATTAAATAAAATAATACTTTATAATTATAAATAAAATAATAATAAATAATAATAATAAATAATTTAAATTATAAATTATAATAAATTAAAAATAATTCTTTTTTAAATAAATAATAAATATAATCTATAACCCATTTATAGCACAGATATGGTTGCAGATAACTCCACAGCGCGTTAGATGTTCGTCGACTCGTCACATTCAACATTACGTTCGTATATGTGAGCGACTCGTTACGTTCTTTATGTGATGTACA
>JABUQX010055605.1:0-5000 GCA_015478945.1 Trachelipus rathkii
ATGTTGTCCGCCGGATTCAACCAAATTCAGGTCATTTCTTTCCGTTTGTCCATTCATCGTAAAACTACTCGCCGATTTCATTCTCCGCCAATATGCTCAATAATAATATATATATATATATATATATATATATATATATATATATATATATATATATATATATATATATATATATATATATATATATATATATATATATATACTCCCCCACAACACAATATGGGTAATTTCCTGTCCCTAAATTTAAATAAATTCTTGTATTATTAAACTCAGAAAGGATTTTTCCTCGTTCAATTTTACTTCACTATTTTCACATATATTTGAAATTTCTTAACTTTCCCTCAAGTGTATTTCCATCCCCCACGACCAAAATAAATTGGGAGATAACACTGAGAAAAGATTTTTTAAACCTATATATATATATGTGTGTGTGTGTGTGTGTGTGTGTGTGTGTGTGGTGTGTTAGGTTTGTTTCTCCTCTTTCATAATAATAATATTAATATGTGTGTGTGTGTGTGTGGTGTGTGTGTGTGTGTGTAATAATGTGTGTGTGTGTGTGTGTGTATATATATATACTATATATATATATATATATATATATATATATATATATATATATATATATATATATATATATATATATTAAACTATTGTATGTATTTATTATGGTTGTGTATTGTGGTTAGTTATTAATTATTTTCTCTCTAATAAAGATGTTATAGAGTGTGCTTTTTTTTTTTTAATTATTAATTTATTTTTAATAAATTAAATATCAATGAAAATTACGATTACAATAATGCAAAGGCCGTGTGACTTTATTTAACAGAATAAACAAAACTTATTATAACCTGAAATTAGGGGCGTTATAAGAAAAAAAATTAGGCTCGGTTTTTAAATATCAGCACCAATTTTATTTACAGTAAAAGGAACTTCAAACCTATAAAATATTAAAATAAGAAGCAATTCCAAATTATTTTATTTAAACTTGAATTAAAATTAATTAACAAATTAATTAAATAAATTGATTAATTTAACTAACTTAATTAAATATACTTAAAATTAAACTCAATTAACCATGTACTAACCTAAGCAAACTTAAATATCAACTAATTAAAATTTCAAATTTTTTTGATATAGGAAGAAATGTCTCCAACAAACCAAATAAACTATAGCAGAACTGGCAACCCGCGATTTTTCTGGAGGTGTTGCGTAAAAAGTAACCTTTACCATATATATAAATATATATATATATATATATATATATATATATATATATATATATATATATATATATATATATATATATATATATATATATATATATATATATATATATATATATATATATCCGTTTTACGGAGGTGCCGTGCATGCATAAGTACTGGGGGGGTGAGGGTACACTTTGAACACCTATTATAACCTGTATCTGTTGTATTATAATGTAATAAATAAATATACGCAATCGTACTGTTTATGGAATCCTGAGTCGCATGTCGCAATCCCACTCTCTTAGTTTGGCTTCGTCGCTAATAACCCCGTAACGAGAGCGTTACCGAGCAATATGGCCCAATTTTCCATAATATGCCCGTTTATGGGGGAAAGTGGGGCCCGTTTCATTCTGGGACACAATATATATATATATATATACATATATATATATATATATATATATATATATATATATATATATATATATATATATATATATATATATATATATACTCTATATATATATATATATATATATATCTTTATAACTTATATAAATATATATATATATATATATATGCTGTATATATGTAATAGCATATATATGTCTCACTCTTTCTCATATATATGCTCATATATATATATATATATATATATATATATATATATATATACTCCTCTTTCTATATATATATATATATAATTGAAACTAAAGGATTACCACATCATATCTCGAGAAACTAAGATGAATCTAAGAAAACTGATAAGATGAACTTTATATGGAATCAGCATTATGAGTTCTTGGGAAAATGAAAAAAAAATTTTAATTTTTTTTTATTTTTACCTATATCTCAAAACTAAGATAGATTACAAAGGAAAACTAATAACATGTTAGAATCCAATATGAAATTTGTATGAAAAAATGGAAAAAATTGTTTTTTTTTTTTTTTTAATAAAGGAATACCAGGGTGGCTCAACAAAGAGATGCACAAGAGTCAGGGTCTCTCTCGGCCTCCCGGGGACGACAGGGGGGACAAGGATCCCCATCCTCAATCCCACCGTCGGCTCGAGGCCCCTAAAAAAATCATATGCTGATTCCAGTATGTTATTGAATATAAAATTTTCCATTTTTTTATCCATTTTTATTTCACACACACTGATTCCATATATGCAGTAGTTTCAGCTACCACCTATCGTAGTTTGGAATAAAAAAAATTAAAAAAAAAAAAAAAAAAAAATTTCATTTTCCGTATACAAAATTTCATACGCTGATTCCATATATGTTATCAGTTTTCTTGTACCTATCTTAGTTTTGAGATATGATGCGGTGCTTCTTTAGTTTGGCTTCTCTCTCTCTCTCTCTCTCTCTCTCTGCTCCTCTCTCTCTCTCTCTCTCTCTCTCTCTCTCTCTCTCTCTCCATCCCATCCTCCCTCTCCATTTCCTTTCAATGGGCTAATTCTCAAACCTGTCAGTTTAAGATCTCCATTTTACTAATGGCAAATCTTATTACACTATACTTCATTTCCTGCTATCTCCATATATATATATATATATATATATATATATATATATATATATATATATATATATATATATATATATATATATATATATATATATATATATATATATATATATATATATATATATATATATATATATATATATAAACAATTTCTTCGGCTGCTCCACTCTCGTATGGAAACAAATCATGCTGATTTGGACCCCCCTTCCACGTGAGGGGTAAATGGCAACAGATCGCTGACAGAGGTGAAATAGGCACCTCTTCTTTTCGGAGCTATTCGAGGTACCTCCCGGATGCCATTCGATAAGGTCGCCTCCCATCAACTGATTATTATCCTGCTCTTCGACAAGGCTTCCGATCTTATTGGCAAGAGTGCTGGACGAGTGATCAGCGAGGGGCGAAAGCACCGAGAAACATAAAGTCCGAACATTGGTGAGTGAATGCTCTCTCACAGAAGAAACGCTTGCACAAGGTGATACTTGAACCTATCTGTATTGGCCCTCAATATCACTCCCAGCCTTTGTGTCACGGTTCCTCCTTCCATCTGGAAAAATTTGCCGTCGTCATTCCTCAAAATCTGTTCACCATATCTTTATTGATTGTTCCCAACTGGACCCCATTCGCCGTCGTCATTTTAATACTTTATGGTCCATAACACCTTCTAAAAGGTTATCCCATATCTTATCTGAATCCTCCGACTTTAACTGTAACTCTATTTTCTCTTATCTTCAAGGACTGAATATTCTTTATAACATGATTTTGTTATGTAATATTAGGACTAACATAATGTAAGGACATCTTTATATTTAGCTATTTTTTTTATTTATTCTTAACTGAAGAGAATCGTTCGCCATCCAAATTTACTTTGACATTTGAAATATATATATATATCAGGATCCACCTATGGAGTTGATTATTCAACCCAGTATGGCTGTTTCTCTGTGTGTTGTGGTGGGTCCTGTACACGAAATCATATATATATATATATATATATATATATATATATATATATATATATATATATATATATATATATATATATATATATATATATATATATATATATATATATATATATATATATATATATATATATATATATATATTAGTTTGTAATTCAAAGATAAAGCCTATTTTGGTACAACACAAGGGAAAAAATAATGAAATTAATTCATTCAATTTTAAAGTTAAGTTAAAAGAATTCATTTATTTTGTCAGTGAGCCATTGACTGGTGGATGGTCATTAAACGGTGGTGCCATATATGCCAATGACGTGTGTGGCTGGCAGCAGCCAATATTGTGTATTAATAATATGTAATAATAGTAAATGGGTGGGAGAATTGTAGTCAGATCTGGTAATAACCAATATGTGTGTAATGGCAACAACAATAGCCAACAATATCATATGAATCACTAGCTGTATTGCACATTTTCTAACATTTGAATTTCAATAGGCTTACAACACTCGAAAAAGAATTTAGTAATTTTTAATGAAACTTAAATCGAATACGATTCCAATATCCCAGTATTTATAAAACTAACAGCTCAATTTTATTAAAAACACACAAAATCAGTAATAAATTAATATAATAAATAATATGAAAAGCGTATTATTACTAACTCCAACTCCACACAAAATCATTCCCATTAATAACATGAAAATGGAGCTACTGGTCTGCAGAGGCAAGCTACAAAGTAGCCGAGGAAGAGTCTGACTCAAGCGCGTTTTCTCAGACTCTGGTTGAGTCAATGATTTTAAATGAAATTATGAATTAAATAAGTCGGTATAAGAGATGATCAAGTTAGCATAAAATTATTAATTAGTTAATTATTATAATTATGTTATTAATAATATTATTATTATTTCTTGCTAATGCAATTTAAATGGGGATTATTTAAAAAAAAATGGCTGCTACTGAGTCGTCAGGCACATCCAAAGTTGACTAGCCCTAGAGGAGAAATAAGGAACTGTTTTGACTCAGAGAAGTAACAATTACCACCGATCGCTACTATTAAAGAAGAGTAGAAATTGATGCCGGCATCTTAAAGATAGCCCTTCGAAAGAAATCATTATATATATATATATATATATATATATATATATATATATATATATATATATATATATATATATATATATATATATATATATATATATGTAATTCCTTTGACTTTTTTATCTTTTTTCTAGAACTTCCAAAGACAGAGTAGGCGTTGCCTACTCTGCCCTACCAAAAAGCCGCCATGATCATATCTCTCTCTCTC
>JABUQX010055605.1:7500-12500 GCA_015478945.1 Trachelipus rathkii
AGATGGAATTGGAGACTTTCTGAGCTGTCTGGATTCAGAAGTCGAGATTAGTGGGTAGCCTAACACTAAGGTCTGAGTTAAAGGTGACAACTGTATGGGACAAAGGATAAGTAACTTTCATAGGGATATTTAAGGTTAGCTAGTAAACACTACCACACACACATCATCAGGCGACCGGAGATAACAAAGGAAGTCTAGCACTTAGGCTCTTTCAATTTAGTATGGACCCTGAATTAAGATTTTTTTTTTAAGTCAAACGTGTGTGAAGCTTGTTTTGAACTTTACTTTGAAAAAAGTTTCAAATTCAAACTCCTTTATCAAATGTTTATATGATTTCTATGTATACAATACGTTTCAACAATAAATGCGCACTTTTGTTGGTGGAAGCTATTCTTTCCCTAAGGCTCGTCCCCTTTCCATGATTATTCTATGCCCTCTCTCTCTCTCCTCTATATATATATATATATATATATATATATATATCCTCTTTCATATATACTCCTCTCTCTCTCATATGCCTGTATGCTCATATATATATATATATATATATATATATATATATATATATAGAATTTGTGAAACAATTAGGATGATTAATTTGAAATCGTTTATTAACGAACGTGCCTTGATGTTTAAATGAAACACACACACACCACACACACACACACACACACACACACACACACACACACACGTTCACGGGTACGTTCAAAACTCTAATAATGTACATAAAAATAAACAAACACAAACACATGTACGTCCTAAGACGCTCACTATTGAGCACACAAACACAATATAATTCTAGCCAGACTTATATTAGTGATGCAGGTAACATCCGCATCCGCGGAGCATCCGCATATTATTTAAGATCCCGCATCCGCATCCGCATCCGCATCCACTTGCCTTTACGGATGTTGCATGTAACTTTTAACTTAAATTGATAAGAATTTTTTTAATAATTGTTTAAGATGAATCTGAACGCAAACTTTAAATGAGAGACATGGGACTCAACTCAACTGTGTAATGATGACTTATTATCTCACAGCCTTAAGTTAATAATTTGAGTCAACAGAGTCACATGAGATTAGTGATGCCAAAAAAATCAGCGCCTCTACAGCTTCTGTCTCCGATGTAATACCATTAATCTCAACGCTAAGAAAGTATTTTGAACCACCTTCAATTGAAAATGAAGACGAGTTAAAGAGAATGAAAGATGTAATAAAACTAGAGCTGGAAAAACGCTGGTTCTGTGGAAGTTAATAACCTTCATACTATTGCAGCTTACTTAGATCCCTATGAGACAGGATTTTTTTAGCACAATATTAGAACAAGTTAAATCGTCACTTTGTGTTGCAGTTGCAAAGAAAACTTCAATCCGAACAGTCTGTTAATCTGTTAATCGCCACCCATTAAAAGAAAAAAAACAAAATCTACAGAACCAACACCTTCTACAAGTAATTCAATAACAGATCCACTGGAAGAATTTTTACAGTCCAGTAGTGACGAAGAAACACACGCATACCAAAGATGTAGTGCAAATGATTTGAAGAGCTATCACCACTTGAAAACGACTAGATACAAATGATGATCCCATCAATTGGTGAAAAGTTAAGCAAAATGTTTACCCTTAGTAAACTTGCAAAAGGAAATACTTGGCCTGTCCTCAACTGAGTGTTCCAAGTGAGAGAGTATTTAATAATGCTAGGCTTAATGTATGATGAAAAGAGAAACAGACTCTCAGTAGAAAAGGCAGAAAAAATTAAGTGTTTCCTCATATTTAACATTCCTATATATTTTAATTTCAATACTAGTGCAAAAGTATATAATCCATTGTATAAAAAATCTCTTTCAATAAGGTCGGAGGTTGGGGAAGAGGTTGGTGGGGTGCATTTGAGATTGGTCCCCGTCTCGCACCCTGGTAACAATTATATTAATAGATTGTGGCTAAAACTCGATATATATAGGCCCCTATATATATATATATATATATATATATATATATATATATATATATATATATATATATATATATATATATATATATATATATATATATATATATATATATATACTATATATATATATCAAACATCCGCATCCCGCATCCATCACATCACATCCCGCATCCGCGGATGTTAAAATCAAACATCCGCATCCGCGGATGAGAAAAAAATGACATCTGCTGCATCACTAACTTATATTAGAATATAAGTAGGATAGTGATGAATGAGATTATAGGTAGAAGTAGTGAAATCAGTTGTAGCTATAGCGGTAGGCGGTAATTTATGGTTCGGTCTCAATTAAGTAGAGTAGGTAAAAGTCTTAGTGAAGTAGGTGGCAAGTGAGAGTAGCAGGTTAGGAGACAGTAGATATAGTAGTAGGGTAAACAGTAGACAGAGTTGCAGTGTAGAAGACAGTAGGCAGTTAAATTATACCGTAAGTGGAGTTGTAGGATAGCAGATAGTAGGTGAGGTTAAAATGTTTTAGACTGTAAATAAAGTCGCAGTGGCAGTGTGGCCGCCATTACTTGAAATTATATCAGACAATAAGTAAAGTCATATTGAAGTAGGCATTAGGTAGAGCCACAGCAGTTGTCACGCTATTGAAAGATGCAAAAAAAATTCCGTTCTGTCCATACGAATACATAGTCTAAAGTCATGAAACTAATTTAAACACAAGACAGGCAAAATTTTCACCAAGAGGTTTGGGGCCATACCACTGACGAAGCGTCCTCCACAATTTGGAAACTATTTTAAAATTATTCATTTCATACCTCTGTTTCCGGATGTTTCTCTCTTATATTAAGAATCGCATACTTTTTGTACGATCTCCCAGTCATTAAGATATATAGAAGATAAATAGATATGAGATAAATTTGCACACTTGAAGGTTCCTACTTTGCAGCACAATACATGATTCCGCCCTAGCCAGTGAATTTGCTTATCATATGTTTACACAGCGCTATTTATCCTCCATTGGCTGACTTTCACTAGAAGTCACTCTTGTGCCGTTTAAGACTCTATTATTCCTCGCCCAATTGGCAATTTCTTTTCTCGGTACTTTCTCCAACGATATTAAGCGAAATACCATTAACTTAATAAGGATACAGCAATATATATACTACGAACATATTACATCTATCAGTGTCATCTTCCTTTACACTCTATATTATTCTTTTATATTACTATAATTATACTCATTCATTCCTATATATTCTCTAGTCTTACTTACTTAAAACTCTTATATCCTAATAATCAATTAAGTATTCATAATTACCTATATCTATCTCAAGCCGCTTATGTAGTATATTTACTTTAATTACTTCATATACTATATACTATATACTCTCTCACTTCTATGTTGTTGTCCTCACATGTTTCCTGCTCCGTACAGCAGTGGTGGGTCGTAATGACTGTATAAAATCAACTTTTTAAGCCTCTATTCCGATGTTTTTACCTATCTTTTCTCATGGGGTATACCGCTTTCATATCTAATCATCCATACTTTTCCATTCTTCGCATAATCTCTTCGCCACTTCCATACCTTTCTGTTAAACATCACTCCGAGATAAATTGCAGGTATTTTAACGCCTTCACCTCTCCTCTCCTCACCATCATTTCATCGCCTCTCTCATTTCCCTTCGTTACTGTTATATCTCTGTCTTCTGTATGTTCATCTATTCATACTGGCTTCCTCCAACTCTCCGCAACAGCTTCCACCACCTCTCGATGCCTCCTCTCTCTCCGCTCCAACATGCAGACTCGTCCGCATATGCCATTATGCGCCTTCAAATTCTGCACCAGTCTATCCTTTCACTTTCCTTAATCACCCGAGCCGGTCTAAATATAAGTACTAGAACGGCAGTGTGATAAACACTTCCTGCTTCAATCTTCCTGTTTTCACTCAAACCATCTTATGTTTCTCGCACTCAAGTTCGTAACATTACAGCTGCCATTTGTAATAGCATACCTTTCTATTGCCTTCTTTGTCTACCCTTCACTCCATAATTCCTCTCCATAGCTGTCCAGAGCTTTTTCCTTGGCACCGAATCGAATGCCTTTTGCAGGTCGATGAACGCTACAAAGAATCTCTTGCCATATTCCAGCATCCTCTCCGAGACCATTCTCAGTGTGAATAAGAGGTCCGTCGTTCCTCTTCCCTTCTATGCCCGTACTGTTCTTCTCCGTGTTCGGCTCTACCTTCTCTCTCAACCTCTCTCCAATATCTTTCTTTCGCAGTACATTTTCGTCAGAGTGGTCCCATAGTGAGATACTTAATATATAAGCTTCCAGTCTCTTTTACCTTTATATATCGGTATTATAATTGCTTTGCCCCCTTTCCGGCACCTTTCTCTCTCTCCAACACTTGTTCATCAAACTGATGATTCTCTCTTTCAGCTCCTCTCCTCCCCTCCAACACCAACTTCACAGCCACTCCATCCTCTCCTGGAGCTTTACCTTTCTTCATCCTTTTTATTGCCTCTTCATATTCCTCCACCGTTATCTCTCCGCCTTCATCCTCCTCTTCGTCCTCCCTCATCTGATCTGCAGCTTCTTCCTCTTGTTCTTGGTATTCTACATTTAGCGCAGATCTTCAATAGTATTCGGTCCATCTCATCGGTTTTCTTTCTTTCCCGGTTCATAAGATCATCTCCGTTTCTTATCTTTTATAATTCTAGTTACACTTTTTGGTTTTTATCTATAATATAATATATATATATTATTATATATTAATTTTTAGATATATATATTATATTATATATATATATATTATATATATTATATTATATATATATAAATATATATATATAATATCTATTTCAGACCGTGTGCTTTATATATATCAGTGGCGGCTCGTGAACCGAAAACATGGGGAGGCACTTCAAAGATAACTTAAAATGTTTATATTATATATATATATTATATTATATTATATATATATATATATATATAGTATTATATATATATATACTATATATATATATATATTATAATATATAT
>JABUQX010055605.1:20000-24731 GCA_015478945.1 Trachelipus rathkii
TGCGGAGGAGGGTCCCTTCTGAAAAAGAAGAAGAAGAAATGCATGGACTGCAAAACAGCAGGAGAAGAAGAGGAGGAGGAAAGGAGGAAGGAGGAAAAGAAGAATAAGGAATGAAGAATGAGGATTCAGAATCGGTAGTGGCATCGGTGGCTGGAGCCGGTGCGTTGCCGAGTTAGTAACATTCATTTAATATACAAGATCTTAATGTTCACCATAAATTGATGCCATTGTATAGCATGTTGTATCATTACCGGCGATGCATCTTGCAGAGATAACCTTTATTTTTTCTAAAATGTTGAAGACTAACATTTCTATTTTCAAATCTTGATTTTCTTTTATAAACGTTAACTAAATATATTTTTTTTTCCCAAGTTGAAACATTATATACTGTTTTTACTATTTTTTTTTTTTTTATACAGTTTATTATTTTACATTTATACTTTGTGTTTAATTTTATTATTTTTTTAATTTTTAATTTTAATTTTTATTTTTTCATTTTTAATTTTTTTTATTTTTATTTAAATTTAAAATTTTCTAACTTTTTTTATTTTTTTTATTTTTTTTTTTTTTTTTTTTTTTTTTATTTTTTTTTTTTTTTTATTTTTATTTCTTTAAAACTTTTTGTTTTGTTTTAAATTTTTTTTATAACTTTTTTCATGTTATAACGTAAATTTTACGTTTCTTACATACCCTAAATCAGTAAACTCAGTAAATTCAAATCACCCACCCCACCTTCCACCATTCTATGATGTATATTCATCTATTGATTATTGATTCAAGTCACATTAAGAGTATCCTTTTTGCATAAACTAACATAAAAATCAAGTTCTTTTATACAAAAATCACGAATATATGCTGAGTAACAAAGTTTTTTTCAATTCAATAAAGCTTACATGACATCATCTGAACTAGAGAAAATAATGTACAAAGAAAACTAACACTTACACATTTAGGAATAAACTGTTAAGCATTAACAAGAGTTCCACACATAACACCTGTAAAGAAACTAACATTACATGCGAAACGTAGCCTATTCTTACTTTTTCGAAGGCATGTCTCTAACATATCAACGCTAATTTTACATTAACACAGTAACATTTAGCAAAATTTATCATAAGCAGATGGTTATTTATAATACGATCCGACGATATACTCTGAAACGTAATCAGGTTTCCCAACATATCGCTAACAATGAACTAAGAAAATAATGTGCAACGACAAACTAACACAACTTAAGCCCTAACATAACCTGCTATCATTAACAAAGTTCAATACTTGGCTTAATCAGTAAGTAACCTAAGATTACAATGAAACGTAACCTATTTCAACACTTTTTCAAGCATGTCTCTAACATATCAGTGCTGATTTTACATTAACACAGTAATATTAACAAAAATTTATCATATCCTGACCTAACTATTGTAATGAACTAAACACACCTACCAACACACCACAACACACACACACAACACACACAACACAACACACACACACACACACACACACACCACACACACATGACACACAAAACATTAACGGCAATAAGCTAAACTGAAATATTTTTAGTCCTTATTCTCTTTTTTAAGGCTCCGCCCCCACGGCCTTTCAGAAAACTACCTCGACACATGAAATGATTTTTGCTATATCCTCTTGCCATGAAGTGGATGCACATAACTTATTAATATTTATATACAACTGGTAAATCTGGCAAACTGCGCCTATCCATACACGAGGTGAATTGGCACACACGTGTATAGATTTGGTCCGAGCCTGAGTTTATATAAAGCCGGCGTACTCCTCGATGGGTCATTCATAATCAAGAAGCTCTTACGATCAAACTGATTAAGCACCTTCGTTATATCCTGTTGTGATCATTACCATCGGAGTTCTTTATACTTAAACCTGGAGGATTTTTCCAATCAACTACTTATCCCAGCTAGGTAAGATTTTATTATTTAATATATATATATATATATATATATATATATATTTTCTCATTTAAAAATAACATTGTAATACATTTGGTCAATGAATTAATGACACGTAAGTAATTAAATACAGTCAATTAATTAAAGAATAAAAAGGAAAATGATATATGCACATGTCTAAAAAAATTATTCTTTTCCAGAAACGTGTTGAATATACAGCCATCCATTTGAGTAAAAAGCATTCTACGTGACGTTATCATCGCACCCTTTAAAAATGGTATGTTGTTGTTGTTGTGTGGTTAAATATATTTAATATATGTTATGAGAAATACTATGTTAAACTAATATATTATTGGTATAATAACCTAATTTGTTTGAAAACTTGAATTTAATTGCATAATGCATAATAAATAATAATAATGACTATTTATTCCAGGCTAGCCCTTCGATGATGAATGCTGGTAATAAGAAGAGAAAGACCAATATAACAGACATAACGCACATCTCTGTAGAGAAGCTTAAAAAGTCAATGGAACGTCATACCTACGAAGTTAAGGTTATTGACGAAAATTTTTTCCATGGACCAAGAGATCTTGAAACATCGTTTGAAATGGTTGTAAGTGAAGTCATTGATATTATATTACAAGACTTGGATTACGATGGGGCACGCATGAGGGTGGGAATTAATTTCACTTTTGGCGATGATCAGTCACCTGACCGGAAATACTACGTAAACATCAGTTACCGAGATATACTGGACAATATTGGGGTTGGGTGAAAGAGATTATGAGACGTTTGGAAGGATCATTCCAGTCCGGTGATAAGGCCTCTTTTACCAAATTCAAAGTAGTAGCGACTGTGTTCATGTTAGCAAAAGGCAAAGGCGATGACTGTGAAACCGATGCATTCGAGCCACGAAATCTTAGTTTCAAACATCGTTACATTAGTAAAGTTCACCTAGAGAAAGGTGCGGTAGGCTGTGCCTTTAAAGCCGTCGTTTTGTTTAGGAAAATAGCGAGAGAATGTATAGAGTCCCGAGGTATTCATTCGTGTACAATTGAGAATGAGGCAGAAGCATTAGCTAAAAAATGTATGGAATATACAGATTCTTTCATAGTAACTGATTTTGAAAAAATCGAGAATATCGAAAAATGCCGTTTAGTCGTATTCGGTCCTGAAGGTAAATGGAGTAAAAATACTTTATAGTCCATCTAACGAGAACAGAAATGATCCTTTATACATTATGGCCCATGAAATGGTGTTAATCATTACTCTGTCATAGGAAGAGAAATAAGTTTAAAGTTATGTTTTGCAGAAGTACCAAAAAGCATAAGGCGTATATGAATGGCTCATCTTATTGCAACTTAATTGCTATAACTTTCGACAGTAATAATTCGCGGCATAAATTAGGACTGTGAACATTATGGAAATGTAGACAGTGTCTTTATACGAATAAGTGTCAAGGCTCATTTGGTCACGATGGTAATTTTCCATGAATGTCGTGAATGTAATCGTCGAATTTTATAATGCCTTCTGTTTTTCAAAAAAAACATCGTGGATAATAATACGTGCAGGGACAAATTACAGATTTGCAAACTCTCGCAATTTGTGCAAATAAAATGTCTGATCGATCACGGTAATTCAACACGACTGTACAAAAGCCTTTTGCACTATATGTAAAGAAAAATACACGCCTAAAGAAGACGAATATATATATGCTAAACATGAAAAGAAAATTAAAAAGAAGAAAGCTACTGGATCCGGTGGGTTTATACATGTTACTATGATATCGAGACATACCAGGAAGATAAAGGCTATGATGTAAAGGAAAGAAGAAATAAGAGACATTGCGTCCTTAATTATACTGGTATGCCAGAATGAATATGCAATGTTGTACAGATATAGGAAGGTGAGGCAGGCCACTGGCTCACATTGTGGGTTCAAGAACAAGAACATTTAAATTAGAGAACCGCGGAAAAAAAACGCCTGTAATCATTATATAGACTTTTCCTGATGGAGTTTTCATCAGAGAAAAATCCTAAGTTCAAAGGTACTTGTTTTGCTGCACATAATTGGGTGGAAAATTTGATCCATCAGTTGGTATATGCATCATTACTTGACTCACCCAAGTTCAGAATTCTATCAGCAGAAACCCTTTAAAAACAGTAATAATAATTTCACAATGGGTTCGAATGCGAAATATAACACTTCAGGGTACATTGCTTTTCACACCATTGGTGCATCTGAAAGCATTACTAAATGCACTGGAGTGTTAGTGCAAAAAGACAATTCCAAGGGTTTCTTTCCCTATACATTTTTAAATGAAGAATACATTGAATTATAAAGGACCTATTCCTGATAAGAAATTCTTTGAAATAGATAAAATGTCAACAGATGAAAAGCTAGAATTTGAAGAGTACTATAATAAGTTTATAGGCAAAGAATACAACATTTTTGAAGAATGTGAAAAGTACTGTGTACAAGATGTTAATATACTAAGAAAATGTTTTGAGAAGTTTAGAGGTAGCTTCATTAAAGAATTTGATATAGATTGTCTAGATAACAACACAACAATTTGCATCTTTCTGCTTTAAAACACTTTAATAAAAAATGTTTGCTTTAATGCCTAGAGGAAAAAATTTCTATTCTTAGGTCGAGAGAACCTAAACCCTTTCACCTACGGACGAAGCAATTCGCTGGGCTCTTGTATCAAGAAAAACTTGAAACAAGTAATCAGACATAAGGCATGCTCGGTAACGGTGGAGAGAAAGGGTTCTAATTTATAAGAACAAGTGGCTTAACC
>JABUQX010055606.1:0-5000 GCA_015478945.1 Trachelipus rathkii
ATTATTTAACATATATATATATAATTATATAATATATATATATATATATAATTATATATATCTATATATATTATATATATTATTATACTTAACTTACTGTCCTCCCCCAGAAGGTCCTCCTGGTCTTGTAGAAAACCACGACCTGTCAGTCGACTCAGCATGCTTTTCCACTCGGCTCTGTCTTCCCACAGTCTTTTCTCTTGTATTTCCTCCACTGCAGGCAGACCCGCATCTCATCAACAAATCTTGCAACGACTCCTTCCATCTCTTCCTTGGTCTTTCTCTGAGTCTTCTTCCATCAAGCGTCCACTCCCATCGTTTCTTCGCCAGCCTGTCTTCCTGCATCCTTTCCAAATGTCCCCACCATCTGATTTTTGCCACATCTATCCTCCTCACCATAGGTGTCACTCCGACTTCCCTTCTGACTCTTTCATTCCTTATCCTTTCTTCCTAGTCCTTCCAATTATTGTTCTCAAGATCTTCATCTCCGTTGCCTGTATTCTACTTTCATGCCTTTTGGTAGTACACCATGTTTCTGCTCCGTATAGCAATATAGGTGCTAACACTTCTTCGTAAATACTTCTTTTCACCTCTACACCCATATATTGATCTTTCATCAAAGGATACACAGCCCTTGCCGCTCTTCCTAACTTCGTTATCCTATGCGTAATCTCTGCATCACACCCTCCGTCTTCTGTATATATTCCACCCAGGTATTTGAATTCTTTAACTTTCTTCAAGCTTTCTCCATTCACCATGATCTCCCAACCCTCCTCCCCTCTCTGCTCACCATCATCACCTCAGTTTTCTCAGTGTTCATTTGTAGCCCCTTTGCTCCAAGTTTTCCGCGAAACATCTCGTAATTCTTTCCATTCCTTCTCTACTTTCACTCCACACCGCCAAATCATCCGCATATGCCATGATATCTCCCTCCATTTCTCCCACCTCCTCTTTAACCTCTTCAATGACTTTATCAATATAAGCGCTATGAAAAATAAGGGCGACAATACGCTTCCCTGTTTCACCCTCTTCGCCACCTCAAACCATTTTTCATTTTTATACCCTGTTCTCACATTGCACTTAGCCACTTTGTAGATACTCTTCAGTGCATCACACAATCCTCTTCCCACTCCATAATTTTCTTCTAACACCCTCCATAATCCATTCCTAGGTACAGTGTCAAAAGCTTTCCTTAAATCCATAAACACTACATAGATCCTCCTGTTGTACTCTTAAATCTTCTCTCCAATCTGTCTCAATGTGAACATAAGGTCTGTCGTACTCCTGCCCTTCCTGTATCCATGCTGTTCCTCTCCCAGTTGTGGTTCGATGATCTCTCTCAGTCTTTTCTCCAACACTCTTTCATATATTTTTGCCATATGGTCTATCAAAGAGATCCCTCTGTAATTTTTGCACTCTCCAGAGTCTCCTTTCTGTTTATATATATTGCGAATAATGTTAGTTTTTCCCCAGCTTCTCCGGTACCTCTTTCCTTTTCCAACACTCATTTAGAAGCTCCAATACCTTCTCTCTCAACACGTCTCCGTCCTCTTTAATCAACTCAACTGCTATTCCATCTTCTCCGAGAGCTTTATCATTTTTCATTTTCTTTATGGCTTCCTCTAGTTCTTCTCTAGTAATTTCATCCTCCACATCCTCCTCATCATCTCTCTCCAACACCCCTCCTCCTCCAATCTCCTCCTCCTCCTCCTCCTCTCCTTCATTTAGCAGCTCATCAAAATATTCCGTCCATCTATTATTTATTTCCTCTGGTTCCACCAGGGTTTCTCCCTCTTTATTCTTAATATTACTTTGTCTTTTCTTCTGTGTTCTATATGTTCTTGCCATCTTAAATATCTTCTTCTTATTACCTGCTGCATCTTCTGCTAGCTCCTCTGCCATCTTCCTGGCTGCCTCTTTCTTTGCATTTCTTTTCACTATTTCTGCTCTATTTCTGGCCTCTACATATTCTTGCCTTGATTGAACCGTTCTCCTTTTTAACCATCTCATTTTTGTGGTTTTTATCTTCACCGCCTCCTCCACCACCTCGTTCCACCATCTCGTGTGTCTCTTCTTTGTACCTCCCACATATCTGTATCCTAACTCCTCCCCCGCTGCCTCCATTATCTTCTCTTGTAGATATTATATACATAATATATATATATATTATTATATTATTAGGATACTATATATATATATATATATATATATAAATATTATATATAGTTTATATATATATATATATATATTATATATATATATAACATATATATATATATATACATATATATATATATCACTGTCTATATATTTTTTTTTTTATCTCTAATATATAAAGACACCATATATATATATAATATATATATATATATATATAATATATATATATAATATATATATATATATATCTATATATATATATATATATATATATATATATATTATATATATAAGCTCAGCGTTTCGAATAGATGACACCTGTATCTAAAAAAACTAGGATAGCTACCAAAAACACTGAAAACATTTTTGATCAGCGAACCAAAAAAACATTTCATAATTATTAACACCTTAAAGTATATATATATATATATAAGTATTATTAATTATACGATATATATATATATATATTAATATTTAATATATATATATATAAGATATATATATATATATACTATATACTTATAATATATATATATACTATATATATAAAGAAATATCATCTTAGGCTGCACTATCGAGACAGAGAGCTGTTTGAAACCTCGAAGAATCTTTGTAAATCAGATTTTTGTTGGGACGAAATCGCCAATAGGGAAGGGAGCCTTACCTTTCTTTGAAGGTTTCAGAGCAAAAGTAGAAATAAAACTTTATTCCCTTCAATGTTAACATAACAAATTTTAAAAATACTCTCAATTTTAACAATATTTGGGGCTCACATTTCAAATTAACATCACATGCACATGTTCACATTGCACATGCAACGATGCACATAATCCATCAGCATTCATATTAAAATGTATTAGTTTTTTCGGTAAATAAATATTTTTCATTATACAAATTGAATTTTTCAGGCACACCCCCCCCCAAAAAAAAAAAAAAACAAAAAAAAAAAAAACACACACATCCACTCTCTCTGATAGCCTAATAATTTAAACTGATTTCTATTTGTCTTTTAATATATGTCTTTATTAGTTACAGAAAGGACATTAAAGGTACAACGACAACTCCTCTCAAATTTGTAAAAACAATTTTATATGAAACAAATCTGGTAAGTTGCCATAAAATTCAAAAAAGCCAAACTGGCAACTTGCTAAAAACTACTATAGGAATTTTTTATTCTTTTTCTTGTTAAGTTGCCATATTTGTCTTATTTTAAAGAACTAATAAAGTTGGTCTTTTTCAGGGCTGCAATATAGCGAGCCCCAATTATACTATTGAGATATATTTGCAAAAAAAAATATCGTACATAAAATTTGATGTTGGCCAAAAAGCATTCTTTTCTTATTTTCTTTGTTAATTACTATTTTTTTATGTATTAAATTATGAAAAAAAAATTATTTCTCTTTTTTTAACAAAATTTTATATTTCCATCAACATCCTATTGCCTGGCATTTTTAATTTGGAGGGGCTCCAGCCCCGAAGCCTAAAGACAAAGCCGCCAACTATATATATACTATATATTATATTACTATATATATATATATACTATATATAATATTATATATATATATATATAATATATATATATATATTATATATATACTATATATATATATATATATATATATATATATATATATATATCATATATACATATATAGTATATATATATATAGTATATACCTATATATAAATATATATATAGCAACTCCCAGAAGGGCTTTCGCCCTGTCAGTTGGTGTCCAGCATCTTCTTCTTCTGGCCCGAAACTCAACCCAAGAGCACTCCAGAAAACCATTTCTCGGCCTCAATGGTTTTCCGGACGCCAGTACTTGTCGAGTTAAACACTCTCAGGTAGGGGTTTTTCGGCCTTTCAGTAGAACTAGCATCTTCTTCCATTAGCCTCAAAACTCGCTTGTCAGAGCTCTCCAGAGGGATCTTGCCTTCTAGGCGCATAAGAGTCTAACGCGTTGACCAAGAGTAATAAAAGCAGAAGGGAAAGGGACCGGGTTGCTCCCTTGTCGCCCTATAACCCATGCGAAGAAAAAATCTTCATTTGTGAACTGACCACTACAAACAATCAACCTTCTGTGAGCCACAAATCATTACTATATATATATAATATATAATAAATATATATTTATATATATAGTATATATATATAAATATTATATATTATATATATAATATTATATATATATATATATATATATATATATATATATAGTATGTACTATTGGATAGTATTGAATATATATACCCTTTGGAGGGTAATGCTTGCTTACATGCCCCTCGGGGTGATACCCCATGGGGGATTCATTCATCTAGCAAGGGGGCTGAAACCCTGGGTATCTATCGACGGAAGATGCTATTCTTTAGATATTTTTATCTATATATTGCTATTTGGGATTTCTTTTATCTTTACATATGTGGCCTATTCCTATGACATGTTTACCCTATATAATAAATATAAATAATATTATATAATATATATTACTATATATATAAATATATTAAAATAGATATATATATATATATATATAATAGTGTAAGACTTTGGATGCTATTTTCATGTTGGACGACAGTATCGTTATCTATATTAGCCCTACTCTGTGATTGGGCTGAAATATCATATACCTTTCCATGATATGGTTGCCAATACCCCCTTATCTCTTAGCCTTGTGATTTGTCCAGTATATCTACATTATCTTTTCTCTTCGAGACTTATTTTATTGCCATATTCGCTTTTTAGATTTGAACGTTGGGGGAGAAGGTTGTGCTGTCTTAAGAGTGTTCTTTATTTCCCATATGTATATTCCTACTTTAGAATGGTCTCGTCTTGA
>JABUQX010055606.1:7500-10000 GCA_015478945.1 Trachelipus rathkii
TATATATAAATAATATATTATATTATTATATAAATATTTTTATAAATAATATATCATATTATATATAAGATATATATATATATATATATATATATATATATATATATATATATATATATATTGAAATCATACAGTTAGCGCACATATATAATATATATAATATATATATCATATATATATATATATTAATATAGTATATATATATATATATATATATATATATATCATATATATATATATATATATATATACTTTATATTTAAATAATGCAGTTTTTCAGTAAAATTATTACTAAAAAAAATCTTGTTTTTAACTCACCCTCTTACTATGCTAAGTTCATACATAAGAACTTATTTTTATTTTGTGTTTATACAAAGAAATTATTATTATTATTATGTTGTGTTTATGTAGGAGAGAAAAAAAAACATGGTTGTATATGATGAAATGTTTAAGTTTGTAAAAAGAAAAATGAGGGATATATATATTTTTATTAATAATAAGTATGGTAAAGCAGTAAAACAGTAAAACATGAGGTGGGGTGAGGGTGGGTGGGGCCCCTGGGGGCTGTTTGCTGTATTGTTTTACTGCTTTACTGCTTTATGGTCCATAAAAACATGTTTTTCATGGAAATTTGACAACTTTTTTCCTGGAAACAATGTTTTTTTAAAAATGTTTTTCAAAAAACAAATGTTTTTCATCAAAAGACATTGTTTTTCGAAAAAACAAAAATGTTTTTCATTAAAAGACAATGTTTAAAAAAAAAACATTTGTATTTAATACATGAAAAATATAAATCTTATCCTTCAACATGAAAATTTAACTTTAACTTTATCTATAACTTTAACTTTAACTCTAACTTTGGTAATGAAACAGGTTTTCTATAAATAAAATGCCTCAGTTTGAAAAAAAATGTAAGACTGTGTGTATACGACCTCTAACTAAACATATTCTTCTTCTTTCTCCTTCTTCTTTCTCCTTCCTCCTTCTTCTTCTTCTTCCTCCTCTTCCTTCTTCTTCTTCTTCTTCCTCCTCCTTCTTTTTTTCCAGTTTTTCTTCTTTTTTCCTCCTTCTTTTCCAGTTGAGTCCCCCTCAAGGGGTCCTCAAACTCATTTGTGGGTTATGAAAACCCCTAAATTCGGAGGAATCTAATGTCCTTTTGAAAAACATATATAAACACACATCAATTGACTCAATAGGCAGCTGGAGCCAGAATTATAGTCTAGCTCCGCAATTACAAACTCCGGCTCCGGCTCATGGTTCCGACACATAAACTCATTACTCCATTTCATTTATTCTCTTCTATTCATTCATCAAATTTCAACCTTCTAAGTCCTTTGTATCTAGTCGTTTTTCTTGGTGATAGTTTTCAATCATTTGCACTACATTTTTTGGTAATGCGTGTGTTTTTTTCATCAATAACTGGACTGCTAAAAATTCTTCCAGTGAGTTGTTATTGACGTTTACTCTTAGGAGTGTTTTGCGTTCCTGTAGATTTTCGCTTTTTTCCTTTTACATGGGTGGCGAATTATATAAACTGGTCGGATTGAAGTTTTTCAACTGCAACACAAAGTGATGATTTAACTTGTACAAATATTGTTACAAAAAAAACTTGCCTTTATAACGGGGATCTAAGTAAGTTGCAAAAGTATGAAGGTCATTAATTTCCACAGAACCAAAGCGTTTTTCTAGCTCTAGGTCTATTACATATCTTTCATTCTTTTCAAAACCGTCTCATTTTCATTTGAAGATAGGTTCAAAATGCTTCCTTAGCGTTGAGATTAATGGTATTACATAGGAGACAAGCTGTAGAATAGAGGCGTTGATTTTTTTTGCATCCCTAATCTCATGTGACTCTTGTGATTCAAATTATTATGAACTTCATAGCCTGTTTGAGCATCAGGAGTTTATCATAGACAGTTGAGTCGGAGTCACATGTTCTCACATTTAAAAGTTTGCGCTCAGATCAGATCAGTATTTTTATTATAAAATTCTTTATCAAATCTCGACAATAAATATCCGCGCAACATGCGCAGGGCAAAGCGCGAATTCGGATGAGGATGCGGATCTTTAATAATGTGCGGATGCGGATGCGGATGTTACCTGCATCACTAATATATATATATATATATAGAAATATATATATATATATATATATATAATATAATATATATATATAATAATATATATAATATATATTAATATAGTATATATATATATATAGTAATATATAAACTGCTACATGAACTTACATGAACTTACATCTAGTGTCATCTACTCAATGAATGAATTAGCTCTTAAAAATAGAATAGCATCTGCCAGGTCTTCCTTCATTTTTCCTCTTAGTTCTGATTTTATAATGCGAAAAGCAGAAAAAGCCGTTCAACGCCAACTTGCTTTGGAGGTAGACCCAGTAACAGTAATTGCAGCTCTTGATTACAATGTCTGCGATGCTTAAGATGGCCTCTTCTAATTTAAGCTTCTAAGTTTTTTCAATTTTTTC
>JABUQX010055606.1:20000-25000 GCA_015478945.1 Trachelipus rathkii
AGAACTAAATTTTAGAAATCCTTAAACTAAAATTTTTAGAATTACTACAGAGCCGAAAACAGAGTTAAGTTATTAAATGAAGACTTTTGGCCTGAAGGCGTAATATGTAAAAAGTTATTTGCTAAAAATAAATAGGAATGAGAATTCTGGATTAAAGATTGCTATTTATAATTGTAGTTCATTTAGGAATAATTCTGAAGTTGTTAAGAAACACGTCTAATCATGATTTTGTATTGTTGCAAGAGATAATGTTAATGCAAAAGGATGTTTGTTAAATAGAAAATTTATCTAACAAATGGGAGAATATAACATTTGTTTAAAAAGAAGTTACAAACGTAATTCGTGAGGGAAAACCAAAGAAGGGTATGTGTATTTTATGGAGTAAAGAGCTATCAGGATTGGTTAAACCAATATTATATAGTGATTATATAATTGGTATTGTTTTAAGTATAAATTTTAACAGGTTTTTTATTTTAAACGTCTATTTGCCCTGCTTTAAAAATGGTTAGGTTAAAATTTTAGAATATATTAATTTTTTTAACATAAATGGAAGGCAGTAGTGAAAAGTTTGGAACATGATTCTTTAATTATTATTGGAAATTTTAAAACAAATTTCGAAGAATCTCTCTCTCTCTCTCTCTCTCTCTCTCTCTCTCTCTCTATATATATATATATATATATATATATATATATATATATATATATATATATATATAGTATAATATATATATATTATATATATATATATAATATATATATAAATGATATTATATATATATATATATAAATTTATATATATAATATATATATAATATATAAATATTATATATATATATATATAATATATATATATATATATATATATATATATATATATATATATAATATCTATAAATATATCCTATTTTATTTATATATAAATATATATAGTATAGATATATATAATATATATATATATATATATATATATAATATTATATTATATATATATATATATATTTATAATATATATATTGATGTATGTGTTCCAGGGAGCCTAAAAGATATTTTTGATAGTGCATATTTTATATGATCACAGTTTGTATGATGATTTTCTTATGCCCTGTAAACTAACAATTGAAGATTGTAATTCCCGAGTTTTAGTTCAAGAGGATGTTAATGAAGGAATTTTATTTTGGATAAAGTATTTATATATAGATAAATGATTATCCTAATAATATTGACTACCTACTTGATAAAAATAATTTTTTTAAAAAAAAGAGGTTGCTTTCTGCAATAAGTATAACTGTAGCATTGATAAATATTTAATTCAGATTAGACTTTGGTATAAAAATATATGTAATGACCTGCAGTCTATTATTAAAATGTTTTCTGTATTCTCCAAAAAAGGTTTGAAATTGTGTTCCAGGTGGAATGAAAAGTTAAGAGATCTTTATAAAGAGGTAAATTGGCATTTTAGAGAATGGAAAAAGATAGGAAGAAAACGTCAGGGTACGGAATTTGACAAAATGTGTAAATCACGAGCGAAGTTTAAATTTGAATTAAAAAAAATGTAGATTGAGGGAAAATGAGATAAGGAATGAAAAATTTGCCAAAAGTTTTAATGGTAAAAATTTAAAAAATTTTGGAATATGGTTAGTAAGAAAGGTTTACTTAAAAGAGACGTAATAAAGATAGATGAAGAAAATGATCATGGAAATATAGCGGAATTATTCTCGAATAAATTTAGAAAAGTGTTTGATGATAGATCTTGTCAATCTCACACTAAGAATGCTTTTAAAAAAGCTCATTGGACAGAAGTTTATGAATTATTCACCGCCATTAATTTATTATTATTTGAAGTTGATCAAATAATTAATAAAATGAATCCAACTTTAGGTCCAGATGGTATTCACTTATATCATTTGAAATTTGCGAAGGAAAAATTGTATAAAATTATAGCTAAATTCATGAATGTATGTATGATGCACAATCTAACGCAGATTATAAAAGATAAAATCGGAAATGTGTTGTATTCCAATAATTATAGACCAGTGATGATGTTATCTGTCTTTCTAAGGGTGTGAAGATGGTATCGCTGAACAGGATCATTAATTGTGTCCATTAATGGATTAAATATGGCATTTAGAAAGCTAGTTACTCAAACAGATGCGGGATCTTTGTTTTGAAGGAAACTATTTCAGAATACATAGAGGGAGGTTCAATCATGTATGCAGCATTCTTAGATCTTTCGAAGGCATTTGACAGAACCAATCATGATATTTTATTTAAAAAATGGGATAATTTGCAAATTCATGATATACTGTATAATATTTTAGTACATATTTACAACAATCAGTTTGACATGTAAGTTTTAAAAATAGTGCCATCAAATAAATGGGAAAATAATAAATGATGTTAGACAAGGAGGAATTCTGTCACTCGTGGTTTTTGTAATTTTTCTTTTTTATAGTTGTCACCACACTCACGGGCAGAGCCCTATTCAAGAGGGGTGTTACACGTCTCAGAAGCTCACCACTAATTGCAAATAACGCAGATGAACACAGACACAAGCTTTGAAGTGAGGGAGATTTAAATTCAGCAGGAAACACAGAAGATGGGATGAGAATTCCACAGAACAGAGGTGGCAGGAAAGAAGGAAGGAACACCGCAGCGTACTAGCCTGGAGTTACCAATATCCACACAAAACTCATGCGCAGAAACCACAGCACCCCTTGTGCTACCGGCGCCGTAAGGGTGTGGTCACGCGAGTACAAGTTCCCTCCGAGCAATCTGCCACTGCAGGTACCTATAGAAAAGAGACAAAGAACCAACATGTGGGCCGCAAAGATAGAGGGTCAAGTGAATTGGAAAGTAATGGAAACAGTTTATAAAGTCTTTTGCCTTTGTCTTCGGACCCTGTCCAAAATGCCGGGTGAAACCAGAGCCCCCCAGATATGGAGCAGTACTCCATACAAGTCAGATGAAACGCTTGCATAGTTGGTGTAACTGAGAATAATAAAAAGCCTCACAGTCCAAATAGAACTCCCAGTTTCTTTGAGGCCGCCCTAGCAACCGTTTGTGATGTGTGGTTTCCAAAACATTTTTTTGGTTTATGTAAGGCCAAGGATGTTTATATTGTCAACAGGAGAGACGAGAGAACCGTCGAAAGAGTTAGGAAAGTTGGAAGGTGTTTTAGAGAGGGAGATTTGTAGAAGTTGAGTTTTTAAAGAATTAAATTTCACAAGGTTGAGACGACCCCAATCGGGAATTCTATCCAGATCAGCGAAATAGAATCGCGAAAGATTAAGTACGAGAGGCAATTCTAGAAGTAAGAAGGAACAGATATGAAATGAGTTGAAGAATGAAGGCGTCGAAGTCATCGGCATAGCGAGTGGATAGAATTAGATTGTGCAGCGTGAGAAGAGCATAATGAAAAGTAAAGAATAAAGTAGGGAGATAAGACAGGACCCGCAGGAACACCACAATTGACAGAAAAAAAGAGAAGTCACCCCGTCAACAACAGTCGATATTGAGCGATTTGAGAGAAACTAGACATAAGTAAGCAAAAGAGAAGGAGGGAACCCAAAGGAAGGGAGCTTAGAGAGGAGCAGTGATGCGTGCATTACCCGGTCAAATGCTTTGGATATGTCAAGGCCACCACGCAAGTCTCCCCATAGTTCCTAAGGGCGGAAAACCATAAATCAGTAAGATAGGAAAGTAATTCGCCAGTAGACCTCGAGCGCTGAAAACCCCGTACTGGCGATCGGAAAGAAATGATGAGATTCCAGATGATCTAAGAAATGGAGAGTTGAGAAGGGTTTCAAAGATCTTGAATAGAAATACAAGTGAGAGCTATAGGGGGATAGTTAGAAGGATCCAGAGGCGGCTTCCTTTTTTCGGAATCGTTTGGACATGTGCGTGCCTTCCACCACTGAGGGAAAGTGTTAGTATTGAGACATAGAGAATATAGTTGAACGAGAGGAGGGGCCAGCACGGAAGCACACTCCCTCAAAACACGGGGAGGAATCTGCATCCGGGCCGCCCCGCCTTCCTAACGTTTCAAGAATTTCAGCGAGCCCATGCACGCCGATCAAATGTAATCACAGTTCAAGGGCATAGGACACCTGAGAGGAGAAGGAGGAGGAGGAGGAATGCCAGAATCATTCCAAGGGTTGAGTTAGAGAAAATAGGAGGCCGAAGGAGATTGGCCTTTTCAGTTGGAGAATTAGCAACAGAACCATCAGAAACGAATAAGAGGAGGAAAGGCAGATTTACAGAAGTTGTAGAGATGGTTTTTGGCAAAGAGGCCAGAAAGATTGTCAGTAGGGAAAACCAAGGAGGTTAGCGCACTTTCGTTGATGAAAGCCCGCTTTGCTCGTCAAGGAGTATCCCTGCAACGATTCTAGCTGAATGAAAAATTAGCAAGAATGATAGGAGAACGAAGAATTTTTCCACTCGCATACGCCTGTCTTCTATGCCTGAATGCCATGAGAACAAGCACGATCGAACCATGGATTATGAAGAGAGAAAGATTTAGTCGAAGAAGGAATGAACCTGCTCATCCCATCAGTGATTACAGCTCCCACCTTATTGGCATAAGCTGAAGCGTCACCAGAGTCAAAGCAGTCATTCCAATTATAGTTAGCGTAGAAGCAACGCAATGCCTCCCAATCGGCCCGATCAAAGTGCCAGAAAAAACGCGTAGGGCAGGATGGAGCTGTTGGAGAGAAAGTATTAAATTAAGAGATATAAGGTTGTGGTCAGATTTACCAATAGGAGCGAAGGTGGTGTATTTATAGAGAGAAGGACTAGTGGTGAAACATAGGTCAAGTGTGTTCAAGAATTGGTTAGGACGATCCGGAACGTGTGTGGGTTCTTTAATTAGTTGCTCCAGATCGTTGAGAATACTAAATGATTCGGCCTCCTCCCCACCTAAATCAGTATGAGAGGACCCCAACCATTCATACCATACAGATGAACTTATAAAAACATTTGTAAATAGTAAAATAGGTGCTAAA
>JABUQX010055607.1:0-19364 GCA_015478945.1 Trachelipus rathkii
AGAGAGAGGAATCACTTTCATGTAATTAATTGACTCCTAGTAATTTTAGGCAGTTTTGATTATCGTCTTTGAAGATCTAAAACAACTTCCATATGCTGGTGTAAGCAATAAACATGCGTAGTCGAGTCTTAATAGATCGTTTTAAATGTTTAATAAAAGAAATCTAAAGTCTGAAACAATTAGCATTCGTACATAATCACCTTTCATTGTAATAATTGGACTCCTAGGTAATTTAGGCATGTGTTTGAGGTATCTTCTTTTGAAGAACTCTCAATAATACTTACATTCTGTGTATGCAATAATAGCGTAGTCCGAGCTTAGTATAGCTCGTTTAAGCTGTTATATACAAAGAACATCTATAAGTTAAAAATATTCAGCATTCATACTTAGAGATACTTTCATCGTAATAATTGACTTCGCAGTATTAGCATGTTTTGAGTGTATCTTTGGGGAAGACTCTAAAATATACTTACATTCTGTTAGTCAATAAACGTAAGTCGAGCTTAGGTATAATCTTTTAAGTGTTATAAACAAAAAATCTAAATTTGAAAAAATTAGCAATTCATACTAAATTACTTCATTAATATATTGGACTCCTAGAAATTTAGGCCAGCGTGTTTGATGTATTTTTCTTTAAAGAACTCAAAATACTTACAATTCTCGTGTACAATAAAGCGAGTCGAGCTTAGGAATATTGTTTTAAGTGTTATAACAAAGAAATCTCTAAAGTTGAAAAATTAGCATTCATGTACTAAATTCACTTTCTTATCGTTATATAATTTGACTCCAGGAATTTAGAAGCCCAGAGTGTTTGAGGTATTCCGTTCTTGAAGAACTCTGAGAAACTTATACACTTCTGGTGTAGCAAAGCGGTAGTCGAGCTAGTATATTTCGTTTAAGGTGCTATAGGAACAAAGAAATCTAAAGTGTGAGAGAAATTATAGTGTTTTAATAGTGTTATAATAATAGAATCTAAAGTTGAAAAAGAATTCATACTATAATCGTTGTTGATAATAATTTGAGCGCGCTCATTAAAATTCATAAGTCAGTGTATTGAGTAATTTTCTTTGAAAGAGCGCTGTAAATACTTACATTCTTTGTTACAATAAAAGCGTAGTCGAGCTTATTATATTCGTTTTAAGTGTTATAACAACAAATTTATATGGTTGTGAGAAAAATTAGTCATTCTACTAAAGTCATTTCATTGTTAATAATCAACTAGGTAACTTTAGGCAATCATTTGAGGTATCTTCCTTTTGAAAATCTCTGAGAGAGAGTTACTTACATCTGGTGGTACGCATTATAAAAGCCGTGAGGTCGCTTAGGTAACGTCGTTAAGATGTATTAACAAAGAAACTCTAAACGTTGAAAAATTAGCATTCATGCTATGCTAAATCACTTTCATGTAATAATTTGGACCTCCTAGGTAATTAGTGCAGGTGTTTGAGTTCTCTTGGAGAACCTAGAGAGAGAGCTTACTTCTGTGTACATAAGAGCGTAAGTTGAGATTTAATGTATATCGTTTTAAGTGTATAATCAAAGAAATCTCTAAAGTTTAAAAAAAGTTATGCATTTCATACTAAATCACTTTCAATGTATAATTTGACTCCTTAGGGTTAATTACAGTGTGTTTGAGGTACTCTTGAAGAACACTAAAATACTGTTCATCTGGAGTAGAATATACAGCGGTAGTCGAGCTTTAGGGATATTATTCGTTCTTAGGAAAAAGACAAAGAAATCTAAGTTGAAGAGAGAGTTAGCATTCATACTAAGACCTACACTCCCTTTCATGTTTAATTATTATTTGAAGCTCGCTAAGTTTATTTTGGCAGGTTTTGAGGTTTCTTCCTTTGAAGAACTCTAAATACTTACATTTGGTGTAGCAATAAAAGCGTATATCTTAGTATATCGTTTTAAGTTGTTATAAAAAGAAGATGTCTCAAAAGGTTAAGAAAAAAAATAGTCATTCTTTTCTAAATCACTTTCAAATTGTAATAATGTGTGGACTCCTTAGCTAATTTTTGGCAGGCTGTTTGAGTATCTTCTTTGAAAGAACTTGCTAAATTCTTGACATTTTCTGTGTAAAGGCATAAAAGCGTATCCGAAGCTTATATTTTGTTTTAATTTGTTATAACAAAGAAACTCTAAAGTTTAGAGAGAAGGAGGAGCAGTCATGGACTATAGAGTAGCGTTTCATTTTATACATTTGGACTTCCTCTATGTTAATTTAGGCAGGTGTTTGTTTAGGTATCTTCTTGAACATACTCTAATAATACTTACATTGCGTGAGTAGCAATAAGCCGTAGGTCGAGCTTAAGTTATAGGTTCGGTTTTAAGTTTTTATAACAAAAGAATATCTAGTAAGTTGGCAAATTAAATTAGCATTCACTGGACTGAAATCCTCTTCTTCATGGTATAATTTGACTCCTAGTTAATTTTAGGCAGGTGTATTGAGAATCATTCTTGGGAAGCAACTGCTAACAATACTAACATTTGTGTTAGCAATAAGAGCGTAGACGCACTTAGCGGTATATGTTGTTAACGTGTTATGACAAAGAAATCTACAATTGAAAAAAATTTGATATGTGTCATGACTAAATAGTCTACTTTTCATTTAATAATCTGTGAGCTCCTAGTTAATTTAGGGCAGTTGTTCTTAGGTATCTTCTTTTGATAGAGACTTCTAATATACTTATTCATTCTGTGCTAGACAAATAATTAGCCGTTGCTAGCTTAAGGTCTATCGTTTTAAGTTTCATATATATGTAAATCTAAAGTTCAAAAAATTAGCATTCATACTAAATTCCTTTCATGTAATAATTTTGGACTCCTAGGTAATTTAGCATTAGTTTTGTAGGTATTCTTCTTTGAAGAACTGGCCTAAATACTTTACATTCTGGTGTACATAGCAGCGGGCTAATCGAGCTTAGGTATTATTTGTTATTAAGTGATAAAGGGGGACAAAGAATCGTATAAGTGTGTAAAAATTAGCATCATGCTAAATCACTTCCATTGTAATAATTTTGGACTCCTACGGCTAAATTATAGCAGGTTTTTGGAGGTATAGTCATTGAAGAACTCTTAAAATAACTTACATTCTGTGTGTTACGACAATAAAATGCGTAGTGCAGCTAAGTATATCGTTTTTTATAATTGGTTATAACAAAGAGAGTCGTAAAAGTGAAAATTAGCAATTCATCACTAAAAGTCACTTTCTATGTAATCAATTGACTCCTTAGTTAATTAAGTGCAGTGTTTGAAGTATTCATTACCTTCCAGAAGACCTCTAAAATAACTTACCATTCTTGTTTAGCAATAAAGCGTATCGAGCTTAGGTATATCGTTTAAGTGTTATATACAAACAATCTAAAGTTTGAAAAAATTAGCATTCATCATAATCACTTTTCATGTAATAATTTGACTCCTAGGTAATTTAGGCAGTAGTTTGAGGTACCTTCTTTGAAGATCTCTAAATTCTTACATTCTGTGTAGCAATAAGCGTAGTCGAGCTTAAGGTATATTATTCGTTTTAAAGTGTTTTAAACAAGAAATTCTAAAGTACTAAAAAATTAGCATTCATACTAAATTCCTTTCATGTAATAATTTGACTCCTAGGTAATTTAGGAGGGTGTTTGAGGTATCTTCTTGGAAGAATCCCTAAAATACTTACATTCTGGTGTAGCAATAGAGCGTAGTCGAACAAGTATATCGTTTTAATGTTATAACAAAGAAAATCTAAAGTTTTAAAAATTAGCATTCATACTAATCACATTTCCATTTAATAATTTTTACCCTAGGTTAATTTAGGGCAGTGTTTGGAAGGTATAACTTTTCTTGAAGAACACTTAAAATTACTTACATTCTGGAGTAGCAATAAGCGTAGTCGAGCTTAGTAATATCGTTTTAAGTGTTATACTAAAGAAATCTAAAGTTGAAAAATTAGCATTCATAACTAAATCCCTTTCATGTAATAATTTGACTCCTGGGTAATTTAGGCAGATGTTTGAGGTTTTCTTCTTTGAAGAACTCTTAAAATACTTACATTCTGTGTAGCAATAAAGCGTAGTCGATCGCTTAGGTATTCGTTTAATGTTATAACAACAGATATCTAAGTTATAAAAATTAGCATTCATATTAAAATCACTTTCATGTAATAATTTTTGACTCCTAGGTAATTTTGGGCAAGTTTTTGAGGTATCTTCTTTGGAAAACTCTAAAATACTTACTACATTCTGGTGTGGCAATAAAGCGTAGTTCGAGCTTAGGTTTTTGTTTTAAGTGTTATAACAAGAAATCTAAAGTTTAAAAAATTTATCATATCATACTAAAATCACTTTCATTTTAATAATTTGACTCCTAGTAATTTTAGGCAGGTTTTTGAGTATCTTTCTTGAAGAACTCTAAAATACTCCTTACATTCTTGAGTAGCAATAAAGCGTAGTCGAGCTTAGTTATATCGTTTTAAGTGTTTTATAACACAGAAATCTAAAGTTGAAAAAACTTGCATTCATACTAAATCACTTTCAATGTAATAATTTGGACTCCTAGGTAATTTTAGCAGGTGTTTGGTATCATCCTTGAAGAAATCTAAAATACTAACATTCTGGGTAGCAATAAAGCGTAGACGAGCTTAGGTATACGTTTTAAGTGTTATACAAAAGAATCTAAAGTTGAAAAAATTATCATACTCATATACTAAATCACTTCATTAATAATTTGATCTCATTAATATATATGTGCAGGTTTTGAGGTATCTTTCTTTGAAGAACTCTAAAAAATCATTCTAGTGGTGTAGCATTAAAGCGTATTCGAGCTTAGGTATAAATCGTATTTAAGTGTCCTAATAACAAAGAAATCTATTAAAGATTTTGAAAAAATTAGCACTTCAATACTAAAATTCATTTCATTGTAATTAATTTGACCTCCTAGTATATATATCGTGCAGGCTGTTTTATGGTTAATCTTCTTTTTGAAGAACTCTAAAATCTTTACATTTTCTGTGTACATATATTAAGTTCGTTAGTCGAGCTTATGTTATTATCGTGTTTAGGTTGTTATAAGTACAAACTTGAATCATCTAATAGTTGAAAAAATATCCATTTCATACTAAAATCAACTCTTTCTAATAATTGTGACTCCTAGTAATTTTAGTGCCATTGTTTTTGAGTAATTTCTTCTTTACAGAACTCTAAAATACTTTACAATCTGAGTGTAGCAATTCACAGGCGAATCGCACGCTTAGTATAACCGTTTTATCAAGTGTTTATAACAAAGAAATCTAAAAGTTGAAAAACATTGAAGCATTCATACTTCAATAGTCCCTTTCAATCTAATACTACTTGGTGACTCCTAGGGCTATTTTTAGGCAAGCTGTGTTGAGTTTCCTTCTTTAAGAAGAAACCTACAAATATCTTACACTTTTGGTACCAATCACAAGCGTAGTCAGCTTAGTATAACCATCGTCTTCTCCAAGTTTATATACAAAGAAATCTAAGTTAAAAAAAATTTAGCATTCGTTCTAATTCACTCCTATCATTAAAAATTTTGGACTCTATAGTAGCGTTTATATTTTTACGCCGACAAGCAGTGTTTGTAGTATCTTCTTTTAAAAACTCTAAAAAATACTTTACATTCCTGTGATACCATACAGCCGTAGACCCGACAGTTAAGTATCCATCGTTTCTAAAGCTGAGTCATATTTCTATACAAAGAAATCTGACAATTGAAAAAAATTATCCACTTTAATTTATTTAAATATTCAAGTAATAATTATTGGACTCCTAAAATAAATTTAGCAGGATGGTTGGTAATACATTCTTGAACGGAAACTTCTAAAAATACTTACATTCGTGTAGCATAAAGCGTATTCGAGCTTAGGTATACGTTTTAAGTGTTATATCAAAGAAACTAAAGTAAAAAATTAGCATTCATACTAAATCACTTTCATGTAATAATTTTGACTCCTAGGTAATTTAGGCAGTGTTTGAAGTAATCTTCTTGAAGAACTCTAAAATACTTACATTCTGGTGTAACAATAAAGCGTAATCGCGAGCTTAGGTTATCGTTTTAAGTGTTTAACAAAGAAATCTAAAGTTAAAAAAATTTAGCATTCATACTAAATCTTCTTCATGTATAATAATTTGGACTCCTAGTAATTTAGGCTATGTGCTTTTGAGTACTCGTCTTTGAAGAACTCTTAACAACTTACATTCTGGTGTAGCAAATAAAGCGTAGTCCGAGCATTAGTATAATCGTTTAAGTTGTTATATACATAAGAAATCTATAAGTTGAAAATAAATTAGCAAATTCATACTAAATCATCTTTCAGTAATAATTCTGGACTCCTAGGTTAATTAGGCAGATGTATGAATCTTCTTGAGAACTCTAAAATATTACATTCTGGTTGTAGCAATAGCGTTAAATCGACGTGAGGTGAATATCTTTTTGTGTTATAAACAAAGAAATCTAAAGTTGAATATTAGCATTCATAACTAAATATCACTTTCCATTCGTAATAATTTGACTCCTACGTATTTAGGCAAAGTGTTGAGGTAACTGCTTTGAAGAACTATAAATACTTACATTCTGGTGTATGAAATAAAGCGTAGTCGAGCTTAGGTATAGCGTTTTAAGCTGTCATAACACAAAGAAATCTAAACTTAAAAATTATCATTCAATACTAAAATTGAGCTTTCAATTGTAATAATTGGGGACTCGCGAGGCAAAGCTTTAGAGCATGTTTGGAAGTTATTGTTTCTTTAAAAAGAACTCTAAAATATGCTTACATTCTGGGTGTATGGGCATACAGCGTAGTCGTAGCTTAGGTATATTCGTTTTCAAGGTGTTATATATCAAAAAAATCTAAACTTGACAAAAAATTAGCATTCAATACTAAATCACGTTTTCAATGTAATACTTGACTCCTATTTAATTTATGTCTATGTTTTGAGGTATCTTCTTTGAAGAACTCTAAAATACTTATCTTCTGTGTAGCAGTTTATACAGCGTAGTCGAGCCTTAGTATATCGTTTTAAGTGTTATATACAAAGAAATCTAAAGTTGAAAAAATTAGATTCATACTAAATCACTTCATGTAATATATTGGACTCCTAGGTAATTAGGAAGTGTTTGAGTATCTTCTTTGAAGAACTCTAAAAATAGCGATTACATCTGTGTGAGCAATAAAGCCGTTACTTCGACTATGGTATAAGGGGCGTTTTAAGTGAGTTATATGACAAAGAAATCTAAAGTTGAAATGAAGAGTTAAATCTTCATACTAAATCACTGCGTGTTATGAATTTGGACTCCATTAGGTAATTTAGGCAGGTGTTGAGGTATCTTTGAAGAATGCTAAAATACTTACATTCTGTTGTAGCAATAAGCTGTAGTGCGAGCTAGGTATATTTTAAGTGTTATATACAAGAAATCTAAAGTTCAAAAATACATTCATACTAAATCACTTTCATATGATTACTAATTTGGACTCCTAGGTAATTAGGCAGGTTTTTGAGGTATATCCTTTGAAGAACTCTAAAATACTTACCATCTGGTGTAGCAATAAAGCGAAGTCGAGCTTAGTATATCGTTTTTTTAAGTGTTATAATCAAGAAATCTAAAGTTAAAAAATTAGCATTTTTTCATACTAATATCACTTTCATGGCGTAGCTAATTTGGTTACTCCTTTAGTTAATTTTTAGTCATTTGTCGTTTGATGTTCTTCTGATAGAATCTTCTATAAATATCTACCTTCTTGTTTATTCAATAAAGCGTAATCGAGCTTATGTATATCGTTTTAAGTGTTATAAACAAAGAAATCTACAGTTGAAAAAATTACATCTATTACTAAATTCTCACTTTCATGTAATATCTTGGACTCCTAGGTAATTTAAGGCATGTATTTGAGGTATCTCTATTGAAGAATCCTAAAATACTTACATTCTGTGTGTAGCAATAAAGCGTAGTTCGAGCTACGTTCTAGTCGGTTTTAAAAGTGTTTATAAACAACAGAAATCTATAAGTGAATAAATTAGCATTCATATCTAAAAGTCACTTCCCATATAAATTAATCCTAGTAATAGCAGGTGCTCTTCAATCCTTCTTTGGAGCAACTCTAAAATACTCTTACATTTCTGGTGTAGCAAATAGAGGTAGTTGAATAGTATATTCCGTTTAATGTTATATTAAAGTAGATTATTCTCTATATCGTGTAAATGAAAGTTAGCATTTCAACTGAATCTACTTCACTGTTAAAAGAATTTGACTCCTAGTAACGTAAGGGGCAGGTGTTGAGGTAAATCTTCCTTTTGAAGAAAAACTAAAAATACTACACATTCTGAGTAAAAGCGTTAGTCGAGCTTAGTTATATCTATGGTTGTTATACAATGAAAGTCTAAGTGGAAAAAATTATCAATCACTCTTTTGTAATAAGTTTGGACTCCTAGTTGTAATTTAGGCAGGTGTTTTGAGGTATTCTGTGCTTTAGTATATCTCTAAAAGTACTTAACACTTCTTGTAGCCAATAAAAGCTGTCGAGCTTAGTTAGTAGTCGTTTAAGTGTTTATAACAATAGAAATCTAAATGTTCTGAAAAAAAATTAGGCATTCATGCTAAATCCCTTTCATTGTAATAAATTCTTGTACTCCTAGGTAATTTTTAGGCAGTGTTTGGAGTTCTTCTTTGAGAACTTCTAAAATACTTACATTGTTGTGTAGCAATAAAGCTATTCGAGCTTAGGTAATATCGTTTTAAGTTATAACAAAGAAATCTAAAGAGTAAAAAATTTAGCATTCATTCTATAATCACTTCATGTACATAATTTTGGACTCTTAGTTAAATTTTTGACAGTGTTTGAGTATCTTCTATTGAAGAACGCTGAAAAAGACTTACATTCTGCTTACAATTAAAGAGCGTATACGAGCTTAGGTATATCGTTTTAGATGTTGTTTTATACAAAGAAATCTAAAGTTTAAAAAAAATTAGCGATTCATACTAATTCACTTTCCATTGTAATTAATTTGTTGGACCCTATGGCTAACTTTAGCAGTGTTTGAGTGTAACATCTCTTTGATAAACTCTAAAATACTTACATTCTGGGTTAGTAATAAAGCGTATTCGAGCGTAGGTATATCGTTTAAGTGATAAAAAAAATATCAGAAGGGGAAAGGAATAGCCTTCATAGTTAAGCACTTTAATGTAATATTTGACTCCTAGGTAATTTAGTCAGTTGTTTGAGGTATCTTCTTTGAAAGAACTCTAAAAATACTTACATTCTGTGGTAGCAATAAAGCGTAATCGAGCTTTAGTTATATCGTTTTAAGTGTTATATCACAAAGAAATTCTAAAGTTTATAAAAATTACATCCTTACTAAATCTCACTTTCATGATAATATTTTGACTCCTAGTAATTTAGCAGGTTTTGAGGTAATCGTTCTTTGAAGAACTCTTAAATAAACTTACATTCCGGTGTAGCAATAAACCGATCCGAGCCTTAGTATATCGTTCTTGATCTTTACCACAAACTACGCTACATGAAATAACTTCCATTGATCGAAAGTGCGAGCTTTCATGTAATAATGTGGACTACGAGATAATTTAGGCAGGTGTTTGCGGTATCTTCTTTGAAGAACTCTAGAAATACTTACATTCTTGTGTAGCAATAAAGCCGTAGTCGAGCTTAGTATATCGTTTTAAGTGTTATAACAAAGAAATTCTAAAGTTGAAAAAATTAGCAATTCATACTAAATCACTTTTCTGTAATAATTTGACTCCTAGTATTTTAGCGCAGGTGTTTAGTATTCTTTGAAAGTAGCTTCTAGAGAATACTTTTCATTCTGGTGTAGCGAAATAAAGCGTTAGTTCAACTAGTATCATCGTTTTTAAGTTTCATACAACAAGAAATCTAAACTTGAAAAATTAAATTCATACTAAATACTTCAGTAATAATTGACTCCTAGAAATTTCAGGTAATATCTCTTTAAAGAACTCTCACAAATATCTTAACATTCTGGTGTAGCAATAAGCGGTAGTCGAGGCTTAGTATAGCTCGTTTTAGTGTTAATAGCGACAAAAAAATCTTAAATTACAAAAAATATACTCCAATGTCATACTAAAAGTACACTTACAGTGTTAATAATCTTTGGACTCCCTATTTAATTTTTAGGCAGGTGTTTGCGGTATCTTCTTTGAAGAACTCTAGAATACTTACATTCTGGTGTATTAATAATAAAGCCTATCGAGCTTAGGTATATCGTCGTTTTTAGAGTGTGATAACAAAGAAATTAAAGTGAAAAAAATTCACTAATTCATACTAAATTCATGTAATATATTCTTGACTCCTAGTAATTTAGCATTAGTTGAGGTATCTCTTAAAGAACTTAAAATACTTACACTCTGTGTAGCAATAAACGTAGTCGAGCTATAGGTAATATCGAAGTGTTATAACAAAAAAACTAAAGTTGAAAAAATTAGCATTCAACTAAATCACTTTCATGTAATAATTTGGAACTCCCCTTAGCTAATTTAGCAGGTGTTTGAGGTATCTGGGGTATATTAACTCTATAAATACTACTATCTGGTGTATGCAATAAATAGCGATTTTCTGAGCTAGGTTATTAGTTTGTAGAGTGTCATAACAGAGAGAAATCTATAAGTTAAAACAATTAGCATTCATACTAAAAACAACTTTCATGTAATAATTTGACTCCTAGGTAATTTAGGCAGGTGTTTGAGGTATGGTTCTTTGAAGAACTCTAAAAAATAGCTACATTCTGGTTAGCAATAAAGCGTATCGAGCTTAGGTATATCGTTTTAAGTTTAAAACAAAGAAATCTAAAGTAAAAAAATTTAGCATTCATACTAAATCACTCAATGTAATAATTTGACTCCTAAGAATTGTAGGCAGTGTTTTAGGTACTTCGTTTTAAAACTCTAAAAACTTACATCTTGTTTAGCAATAAAAGCGTAGTCGACTATGTATATCGTCTTTAAGTGTTATATACAAAAAAATCTATAAGTTTGAAAAATAGCTATTCAATACTAAATCATTTTCATGTAATAATTTGGACTCCTAGTAATTTAGGCAGGTGTTTGGCGTATCTTCTTTGAAATACTAAAATACTTACATTCTGTGTGTATGCAATTAAAGCGTAGTGAGCTTAGGTATAGTCGTTTTAAGTTTATAAACAAAGAAATCTAAAGTGAAAAAATTAGCATTCATACTAATCACTTTCATGTAATAATTATGACTCCTAGGTACAAATTTAAGGCAGGTTTTGAGGTATCTTCTTTGGAGAACTCTAAAATACTTAACATTCTGGTGGTACGCAATAAGCGTAGTTGAAGATTAGTATATCGTTTTAAGTAGTATATTAAAGAAATCTAAAGTTGAAAAATTAAGCAATTCCATATACCTTAAATTCACTTTTCATTGTAAAATTGGGACTCCTTAGGAATTAGCAGTGTTTGAAGTATCTTCTTTGAAGCACAACATAAAAATACTTTACATTCATGGAGTAGAATAAAGCGTAAAGTCGAGCCTTAGTTATATCGTTTTAGGTGTTATAAAAATACATCTAAAGTTGAAAAATAGCATTCATAACTAAATCCCTTTCATTGTAATAATTTTGAACTCCTAGTATTTTAGGCAGGTTTTGAGTTTCTTCCTTTGAAGAATCTCTATAAATACTTACATATTGGTGTAGCAATAAACGTTATCGAGCTTATTAATATCGTTTTAAGTGTTATACAAAGAAATCTAAAGTTAGAAAACACCCAATTATGCATTCTTCTCTAAATCCACATTTTCATTGTACTTAATTTTGGACTCCTGGTAATTTTGGCAAGGTGTTTGAGGTATTCTTCTTTTGAAGAATCTAAAAATTCTACATTCTGGTGTAGCAATAAAGCGTAGTCGACTTAGGTATATCTCGTTTTAAAGTGTTATAACAAAAAAGAAATCTAAAGTTTGAAAAATTAGCATTGCATACTAAACTCACTTTCATGTAATATTTGGACTCCTAGGTAATTAGGCAGGTGTTTGAGGTATCTTCCTTTGAGAACTCTAAATATCTTACATTTTCGGGTGTAGCATATATATGCGAGTTACGCTTAGTTTATCGTTAGTGTTTATACAAAGAAATCTAATGTTGAAAAAATGCATTCAATAACTAAATCCTTCATGTATCTAATTGACTGCGCTAGATATTTAAGGCAGGTGTTTGAGGTATCTTCTTTGAGAACGCTCAATTGACTCTACATCCTCGGTGTAACGCAATTTAGCGTATGAGCTTAGGATATCGTTTTAAGTGTTATAACAAAGAAATCTAAAGTTGAAAAAATTAGCATTCATACTTAATCACTTTTATGTAATAATTTGGACTCCTAGGTAATTTAGGCAGGTGTTTGAGGTATTTTCTTTGAAGAACTCTAAAATTCTTACATTCTGGTGTAGCAATAAAGCGTAGTCGGAGCTTAGTAACTCGTTTTAAAAGTCTTCGCATGAAATCTAAAGTTTGAAAAAATTAGCATTCATAACATAAATCCTTTCAATGTAATAATTCGGGACTCCTAGGTAATTTTGGTAGGTTTTGAGGTATCTTCTTTGAAGAACTCTAAATTACTTACATTCTGGTGTAGCAATAAAGCGTAGTCGAGCTTAGGTATATCGTTTTAAGTGTTATAACAAAGAAATCTAAGTTGAAAAAATTAGCATTCATACTTAAATCTTTCATGTAATAATTTGGATCAGAGGTAAATTTAGGCAGGTGTTTGAGGTTTCTTTGAAGAACTTTTAAATACTTTCTGGTATACAATATAAGCGGTAGTATAGCTAAAGTACATCATTTTACGTGTTATAACAAAAAAATCTAAAGTTGAAAATTAGCATTCATACTAAATCATTTTCGTGTAATAATTTAGACTCAAGGTAATTTAGTCAGGTGTTTGAGGTATTTCTTTGAAAGAACTCTAAAATACTTAAAATTCTGGTGTAGCAATAAAACGCGTAGTCGAGCTAGGTATATCGTTTTAAGTGTTTTATCAAAGAAATCTAAACTAAAGTTGAAAAAATAAGCATTCACACTAAATCACTTTCATGTAATATATTGTTGGACTCCTAGTAATTTAGGCAGGTGTTGAGGTATCTTTTTCGAAGAACTCTAAAATTACTTTACATTCGGTGTAGCAATAAAGCGTATCCGAGCTTAGGTATATCGTTTTAAGTGTATAACAAAGATCTCTAAAGTTGGAAAAATTATCATCATTACTTAATACTTTCATGTAATAATTTTGGACTCCTAGGTAATTTAGGGCCAGGTATTTGAAGGTATTTTCTTGAGAACTATAAAATACGCTTACATTATGGTGGTAGCAAACTAAGCGTAGTCGAGCTTGGTATAGTGTTTTAAGTGTTTATAACAAAGCAATCTAAAGTTGAAAAAAGATTAGCATTCATACTAAATCACTTTCATGTAATAATTTGGACTCCTAGGTAATTTAGGCAGGTGTTTGAGGTATCTTCTTTGAAGAACTTTAAAATACTTACATTCTGGTGTAGCAATAAAGCGTAGTCGAGCTTAGGTATTTCGTTTTAAGTGTTATAACAAAGAAATCTAAAGTTGAAAAAATTAGCATTCATACTAAATCACTTTCATGTAATAATTTGGACTCCTAGGTAATTTAGGCAGGTGTTTGAGGTATCTTCTTTGAAGAACTCTAAAATACTTAATTTTGGTGTAGCCAATAAAGCGTAGTCGAGCTTAGGTTTAACTTTTAAAGTGTTAACAAAGAAATCTAATGTTGAAAAATTAGCATTCATACTAATCCCTTTCATGTAATAATTTGGACTCCTAGGTATTTAAGGCAGGTGTTTGAGGTATCTTCTTTGAAGAACGCTAAATTACTTACATTCTGGTGTAGCAATAAAGCGTATTCGAGCTTAGGAATATCGTTTTAAGTGTTAGAACAAAGAAATCTAAAGTTGAAAAAATTAGCATTCATACTTAATCACTTTTATGTAATAATTTGGACTCCTAGGTAATTTAGGCAGGTGTTTGAGGTATTTCTTTGAAGAACTCTAAAATACTTATATTATGGTGTTTAATAAAGCGTAGTCGAGTAGGTATATCGTTTTAGTGGTTATAACAAAGAATTAAGTTGAAACCAATTAGCATTCATACTAAAATCAACTTTCATCATAAATAATTTAGATCCTAGGGAATTTTGTCAGGTGTTTGAGGTATCTTCTTTGAAGAACTCTAAAATACTTACATTCTGGTGTAGCAATAAAGCGTAGTCGAGCTTAGGTATATCGTTTTAAGTGTTATAACAAAGAAATCTAAAGTTGAAAAAATTAGCATTCATACTAAATCACTTTCATGTATAATTTGGACTCAGAGGTAATTTAGGCAGGCGTTTGAGGTATCTTCTTTGAAGAACTCTAAAATACTACATTCTGGTGTAATCAATAAAGCGTAGTCGAGCTTAGTATATCGTTTTAAGTGTTATAACAAAGAAATCTACAGTTGAAAAAAATTAGCATTCATACTAAATCTTTTTCATGTAATAATTGGGAACTCCAGGTAATTTAGGCAGTGTTTGAGGTATCTTCTTGAAGAACTCTAAAATACTTTACATTCTGGTGTAGCAATAGCAGCGTAGTCGAGCTTAGTAATATCGTTTTAAGTGTTATACAAAGAATTCTAAAGTTGAAAATTAGCATTCATAATAAATCACTTTTATGTAATACTTTGGACTCCTAGTAATTTAGGCCAGGTGTTTGAAGGTATCTTCTTTGAAGAACTCTAAAATACTTACATTCTGGTGTAGCAATAAGGAGTAGTCGAGCTTAGGTATATCGTTTTAAGTGTTATAACAAAGATCTCTAAAGTTGGAAAAATTATCATTCATACTTAATCACTTTCATGTAATAATTTGGACTCCTAGGTAATTTAGGCAGGTATTTGAGGTATTTTCTTGAAGAACTCTAAATACTTACATATGTTAGCAATAAAGCGTAGTCCGAAGCTTCAAGGTATATCGTTTTACAGTGTTATACAAAGAAATCTAAAGTTGAAAAAATTAGCATTCATATGAAATCACTTTCATGTAATAATTTGACTCCTGGGTAATTTAGGCAGGTGTTTGAGGTATCTTCTTTGAAGAACTCTAAAATACTTGCATTTTGGTGTAGCAATAAAGCGTAGTCGAGCTTAGGTATTTCGTTTTAAGTGTTATAACAAAGAAATCTAAAGTTGAAAAAATTAGCATTCATACTAAATCACTTTCATGTAATAATTTGGACTCCTAGAATTTAGGCGGTGTTTGAGGTATTCTCTTTGAAGAACTCTAAAAAATACTTACATTCTGGTGCTAAGCAATAAAGCGTAGTCGAGCTTAGGTATATCGTTTTAAGTGTTATAACAAAGAAATCTAAAGTTGAAAAAATTAGCATTCATACTAAATCCCTTTCATGTAATAATTTGGACTCCTAGATATTTAAGGCAGGTGTTGGAGGTATCTTCTTTGAAGAACACTAAAATACTTACATTCTGGTGTAGCATAGAGCGTATTCGAGCTTAGGATATCGTTTTAAAGTGTTAGAACAAAGATAATCTAAAGTTGAAAAATTGCATTCATAACTTTAATCACTTTTATGTTAATAATTTTGGAACTCCCTAGGTAATTTTAGGCAGGTGTTTGAGGTATCTTCCTTTGCAGAACTCTAAAATATTTCTTACATTCTGGTGTAGCAATAAAGCGTAGTCGAGCTTAGGTATATCGTTTTAAGTGTTATAACAAAGAAATCTAAAGTTGAAAAAATTAGCATTCATACTAAATCACTTTCATGTAATAATTTGGACTCCTAGGTAATTTAGGCAGGTGTTTGAGGTATCTTCTTTGAAGAACTCTAAAATACTTACATTCTGGTGTAGCAATAAAGCGTAGTCGAGCTTAGGTATATCGTTTTAAGTGTTATAACAAAGAAATCAGGAAAAAAATTAGCATTCATACTAAATCACTTTCCAGTAATAATTTGGACTCTCCTAGGTATTTAGGTCAGGGTTTGAGGTATCTTCTTTGAAGACCTCTAAAATACTTACATTCTGGTGTGACAATAAAGCGTAGGCGAGCTTGGTATGTGTTAAGAGTTATAACAAAGACAGTCTAAAGTTTTAAAATTAGCCTCATACTAAATCATTTTCGTCTTAATAATTTGGACTCCAAGGTATATTTAGGGCAGGTTGTGGGAGTTAATTCTTTGAAGACTCTTAAATAAACTCTCATATCTGGTGTAGCAATAAAGCGTAGTCGAGCTTAGGTATATCGTTTTGAGTGTTATAACAAATAAATCTAAAGTTAAAAAAATTAGCATTCACACTAATTCATTTTAATGTAATAATTTGGACTCCAAGGTAATTTAGGCAGGTGTTTGAGGTATCTTCTTTGAAGAACTCTAAAATACTTACATTCTGGTGTAGCAATAGAGCGTAGTCCAAGCTAGGTAATATCGTTTTAAAGTGTTTCACAAAGAATCTATAAGTTTGAAAAAATTAGCATTCAAAAAATCACTTTTCTTGTAATATTTTGGACTCCTAGGTAAATTTAGGCAGGTGTTTGAGGTATTTTCTTTGAAGAACTCTAAAATACTTACATTCTATGTAGCAATAAAGCGTAGTCGAGCTTAGGTATATCGTTTTAAGTGTTATAACAAAGAAATCTAAAGTTGAAAAAATTAGCATTCATACTAAATCACTTTCATGTAATAATATGGACTCCTAGGTAATTTAGGTAGATGTTTGAGGTATCTTCTTTGAAGAACTCTAAAATACTTACATTCTGGTGTGGCAATAAAGCATATTCGAGCTTAGGTATATGTTTTAAATGTTATAACAAAGAAATCTAAAGTTGAAAAATTAGCATTCATACTAAATCACTTTCATGTAATAATTTGGACTCCTAGGTAATTTAGGCAGGTGTTTGAGGTATCTTCTTTGAAGAACTCTAAAATACTTACATTCTGGTGTAGCAATAAAGCGTAGTCGAGCTTAGGTATATCGTTTTAAGGGTTATTACTTGGCCAACCCTAACTTTAAAAAATTTAGCATTCATTATAAATCACTTTCATGTAATAATTTGAACTCCTAGGTATTTAAGGCAGGTGTTTGGGTATCTTCTTTGAAGAACACTAAAAAAACTTACATTCCTGTTGTAGAATAGCTTAGTCGTAGCTTAGGTATATCGTTTTAGGTGTTATAACAAAGAAATTTAAAGTTGAAAAAATTATTATTCACACTAAATCACTTTTATGTAATAATTTGGACTCCTAGGTAATTAAGGCAGGTGTTTAATGTATATCCTTTGAAGAAACCTAAAATACTTACATTCTAGTGTAGCAATAAAGCGTAGTCGAGCTTAAATATATCGTTTAAGTGTTATAACAAAAGAAATCTAAAGTTGAAAAATTAAGCATTCATACTAAACAACTTTCATGTAATAATTTGGGACTCCTAATTAATTTAGGCTGGTGTTTGAGGTATCTTCTTTGAAGAACTCTAAAATCTTTCATTCTGTCTACGCATAAAGCGAGTCACAGCTTAAGGTATACCTCGTATTTAAGTGTTATAACAAGAAAATATAAAAGTTGCACAAAATTAGCATGTATACTGAAATCAACTTTCATGTAATTAATTTGACTCCTAAGAATATTATAGGCAGGTGTTTGAGGTATCTCCTTTCGAAGACTCTAAAATACTTACATTCTTGTGTGTGCCAATAAAGCGTAGTCGAGCTTAGTATATCGTTTTAAGTGTTATAAAAATAAATCTCAAGTTGAAAAAATTTAGCATTCATACTAAATCATTTCATGTAATATTTGGGCTCCAAGCGTAAATTTAAGGCGGTGTTTTGACTTACTTTTCTTTGAAAAACTATAAAACTACTTTACATTATTGGTGTAAGCATAAAAGCCGTAGTCGGCTTACTGTCTTCGTTTAAGTGTTTATAACAAAGAAATCTAAAGTTGAAAAAAATTCCATTCATACTAAATCACTTTTATGTAATACCTTTGACTCCTAGGCTACTTAAGGCAGGTGTTTGAGGTATCTTTTCTTTGAGAGGAACTCTACAATACTTACATTCTGGTGTGTAGCAATAAGCGTAGTCGAGCTTAGGTATATGTTTTAAAGTGTTATAACAAAGATATCTAAAGTTGAAAAAATTAGCATCATACTAAAATCACATTCATGTAATAATTTGGACTCCTAGAATTTAGGCCAGGTGTTTGAGGTATTATTTGAAAAACTCTAAATACCTTACATTCTTGGTGTAGCAATAAAGCGTAGTTCAGCTTATTTATATTCGTTTTAAGTGTTATAAAAATGAAATCTAAAGTTGAAAAATTAGCATTCATATATAATAATTTTCATGTAAAATTTGGAACTCTAGGATAATCTTAGCGCAGGTGTTTTGAGGTATTTCTTTGGAACTCTAAAATACTTACATTTGGTGTAGCAATCAAAGCGTAGTCAAAGCTTAGGTATATCGTTTAAGTGTTATAACAAAGAAATACTAAGTTGAAAAATTAACTATTATACTAAATAATTTTTATGTAATAATTTGGACTCTTATGTAACTTATAGGCAGGTGTATGAGGTATCTTCTTTGAAGAACTCTAAATACTTACATTCTTGTAGCACTAAAGCGTAGTCGAGCTTAGGTATATCGGTTTAAGTGTTATACAAAGAAATCTAAAGTTGAAAATTAGCATTCATACCTAAATACTTTCATTGTAATAATTTGTGACTCCTAAGGTAATTTAAGAGTTGTTTGAGGTATACTCTTCTGAAGAACTCTCAAATACTTCAATTCTTGTGTAGGAATAAAGCCGGTCGAGTCTAGGTATATCGTTTTAGTGTTATAACAAAGAAATCTATAAGTTGAAGAAATTAGCTTCATACTAAATCCCTTTCATGTAATAATATGGACTCTTAGGTAATTTAGGCAGGGTTGAGGTATCTTCTTTGAAAACTCTAAAATACTTACATCTGGTGTAGTAAAGAGTAGTCGAGCTTAAGTATATCGTTTAAGTGTTATAACAAAGAATCTAAGGTTAAAAAAATTAGCATACATATGAAATCACTTTCATGTAATAATTTTACTCCTAGGATACATTTAGGCAGGTGTTTGGAGACTTCTTTGAAGAACTACTAAAATATTACATCTGGTGTAGCAATAGCGTAGTCGGCTTAAAATATATGTGTTATATTAAAGAAATCTAAAGTTGAAAAATTAGCATTCATACTAAATCTTCTATATAATTTGGGACCTTTAATTTAGACGGTTTGAGGTAATCTTCTTGAGTGAGTAGG
>JABUQX010055608.1:2500-15000 GCA_015478945.1 Trachelipus rathkii
AATATCGTCGAAAGTTGATGAACACAGCGAGGAGAAGAAACCATGGGTACAGTGAGATTACAGGCGCACACAGAGTGGAGGGTGGTCGGGTTGCTGCGTGGGCGGACGGGTTGGTGACCAGGCGACACGGACGAGGATAGAAGACAAGAAGGTAGAGAGATGAAAAAATATAGAAAAGCATAATAAGAAAGGTATTTAGGTGGGCGTTCGGGAGGCCGACGGGGGACAGGAGGGGAGTGGGAAGTATTATTTTGGCCATACGCCCAGTTGAGGGTGAGGGACGGAAGGAACTCAGACGACAACCCAAATACCCCAAGAGCGGGGGTTTCCGAGACCCTCCCCGGAGGGGGAGAAATAGTCCTACCCTGTCGTTCCCCGGAAGGCCTGCCATCTTTGCGGTTTACCCTTGGGTATTCCTTTAGTTAAAAAAAAATAATAATAATAAAACTGACGGAGTCCGCGTAAAACGTAACAGGTCTAGTATATTTTTAAATCACGATCGTCCGTGGGCACCGTGATTTAAATTGGATGTTTAGGAGTCGATATGAGCGTGACGATGTAGTCAGATGTTAGAGAGAGAAGAGAACAAAATAAAGAAATGATTGCAATGACACTGGAGGTGGAGTCGTAAAGACATAACAAGGTCCTAAGTCTGGATAGGTAGGAGTGTCAACGGTAGGGTATATATAGTAGCATACGTTGGGAGGTTGTGTATGTCTGGTGGGCGCGTAGTTACCGGTCGGGTTATTAATATATATGGTATATAGGGTACTAGTCGAGTAGGGTATAGTATACCTATAGGATTTGAAGCCCGGTCAGGATTGAGGAGTAGAGGCCTGAACGAGGATTAGTATACGTGGTGGGCTCGGCCTGGTATGTAGCCGTTATATGAGGTATGGTATTAGAGACGAGTAGCGAGGGTGCGCCTGGGTATGTAACGTATGCTTGGTGTCGGTTAGATAGGGGTTATGATGGGTGGAGCTTCTTCGTGGCGAGGCTGGAGAGGTGTGATGGTATATAGCGCCTGGTGTGTATAGCGTATCGGCGTTCAGTGGTAATACTGCCTTGAGGGTTTTAGTTGATGAGCTATATATTTGTAGGTATGGGCTGATGTTTACGACTAGAGTGACTGTGGGTTAGTGGTCATATGTATTAGTTCCGGTGACGGCCGGCTGTAGCTTTTCGTGCCTCAGGGCCTTCTATTTAGTGTAGTCAGCGGGGCTGTTGCGGTTTTTGCGTGCGTTTAACCGCGCGGATAGAGGCAGGTGTATTGCTTACGGTTGTATCATGAAGTATCTCTATCTATTGGCTTATTAGTGTATGACGTGAGCTCAGGGTTGGTCAGGTATGAGTCTATGCGAGGTGGGGGTGCGGCGAGGGAGTGTCTAGCCGAGGGCGGTGTACCGCGTTCTCTGTCAGGGCTGGGGGGCGGTAGAGTAGGGGAGGCCTAGGGGTGGCTGTGCTATCTCGGTCGATTCTAAGCTTTTCGGGCTGCCTAGGAGGTCACGGGTATTAATAGGGTAGGTTATAGGCGGTGGGGTTGATAAACAAGGTTATTGTGATGGAACGTCTGATTTGCGTAGGTTCTACATTAGTGGGAGAATCCGATCGTGAAAGGGTAGGGGCGGGGTACGAGGCGGCCGATCTCTGTGAGTTTGGTCTTGTCAGAGCGGCAGGGCGGCGAGGAAGCCCGCGCGTTCACATACACTAAAGATGGTGGGCTGGACCAACTTTATCGAGTCCCATATTGACTACCAGAAGTGACTGAAGGTGCGACATAAGTGAGCTTTGTGGGAAGTCCTCTGCAGGTGTTGTGCACCGAGGACTTTGAAGGGGATGGGCGCTGGGGAAAGAGCATGTCCGTCAGAAGGTCTGCGCCTGGTGGCGATCGGTCATCCGGTGGCTTGTGTATGTGTGCCAGATATTTTGACTGAATGGGTAGGTGTGGGATTATCGTCGTGAGGGTGCTTGTTATGTATGCGTTTGATCTAGTGGTGGGTCGGTTGGAGGTATTGTTATTGTTATCTATATCCTATTAAGGACAAAATCGGTCATTTTTATATATTATTATTGATTATTGATTAAGTCTTATATCTGAGTATTATTCATTATTTTTGTCAGGACGTAGGTTGTCGAGTTATAAGGTTTGCTGAGCGGTCTGCTTTAGTGTTACACCAGAGACAAGTTACATTAAAGACCGTCTGAGGTTTCTGATGTTATTTATCTCTTCAGAGGAACGCAAAAATTGAGGATTGGTTCGCGCGTGATCGGTGTCAGTCACCTCGGTGCCGGGCGCTGCGCACGAGAGCATGAAAGACGAGAAAGCGTTGTAAGAGAAGACGGGAATCTATAGATCTATAAAGCACGTGGCTGAGCGGCTGCGCGGTGCGCGTGCGTGGCGTGCGCAGACCGTCGGGACGAGATGGTGCTGTCTGAGGACTGAAAAGGTCTTCGGATAGCTGGCGAGATCGCTCGTCATCGAAGACTGTAGGCTGTTAGTAACTGCGGTTGTAGCGCGTGTGTACTGCTGCTATGTTTAGTTCATCTGTCTTTTAATGATGCTGAAGTATTTATTGTATGGGCTTCGTTCTGTGCGTGCGGTTCACCTGACCGTCATTTGAGAGCGGTATATATGATGATTAGGCCTGACTCTTGTAATTATCGTGAGAGGTAGTAGTAGTGTACCTAGGTACGTATCCTAGTAGTATATAGTATTGTATGAGCTATAGGCTACCGTGTCGTTTAGGTAGTAGAGCGGTGGTGCTGTTAGTAGTAGGGGTGTAGGGTTAGTCGTCGGTGCTTATAAGTGATATGATTATAATAGTATAGCTAAGTACGAGCTGCTTGGGAGTATGGTAGGGTTCGTAGAGGTGATAGGTGAAGAGTAGGCGTATGATAGGGGGTAAAGTGCGCGGTGTTGGAAGTAGGCGTTTGTAGTAGAAGTAGGGACAACCGGTACGTAGAGAGCTGATCGCGCGTGTAGTATAGCGGCGGCTGTGTGTTTTCGCGCGCGGCGGTGGATATTTTAGCTTTTATATGATCGTCGTGGCCCAGGTGTTAGTATGGAGGTAGTATTTAACTGAGTGGGTGACGCGCCAGTGGCAGTGTCTAGTCGCCGTGAGTATAGTGGATGTAACCGTAGGCCAGGTTCGTTAAGTTCAGGGTCAGCTATGTAGTGAGGTGGTAGCGGTTATAGAGGGTGTGATGGGTACATGGGCGAGTATGGATAGGTGACTGAGGATGCCGTGGGCGTCAGGTAGGGTCGGTGCGGAGGCCGCCCGGGGTCTCGGGCAGTAGTGCGAGCGGTTACGGTAGGCGGTGCTCACGTGGGTAATTGAGGCGGGTTGGGTAGGAGTAAGAGTACTTGATGATAGCGTAATGTGTGTAGGTAAGGCTCACGGTGGGTCAGACTATATAGGTTTATCGAGCATGCCCGCGTCGCGGGGTATAGGATACGTTGGTGAGGTAGGGCTGCTGAGGCGTGGCGGTATATGATGGCGTAGATGAGCGGGTGAGTTGACTGTTTTGCTTGGTTTATCGTATATGTTGCGTACGGTTAGGTTGACGGCTCGTTGGGCTGTAGTAGTATCACCTGTCGCCGCAAGGGCTATGGATGGCCTTATAGTAGTATAGGTGTGGTCAGGTAGGGTATATTGGGGTGAGGCGCATGATAGGTCGTAGACGCTTCCCTAGGTGAGCGCTAGGGACTGGTGTTGGAGTTATGCGTGATGGGTCATTCAGCTCGTGACAGTGGGACGGGTCTGATGTCAGTCGTGGTGTGGTGAGTATATAGTGAGTGTTAGTGTTATGGACAGGTGTCGGCTGAGTGTTAATGTGATAGCGTATGACGGCCGTGCTGCGTGAGTGTTATCGTAGGCTCGTATTAGTTAGGGGTGAGTGATAGGGGCAGTCTATATGACGTGAGTGTGGGGTATCGGGGCTATGATCGAGGGTATAGGTAGCTTGAGGGAGCGGGTAGCCTAGGCTTGATGGTGGGTGTGCGTTAGGGTGGTAGGCCGCGGTAGTCGCGCGGTATGCTTATATATAGTAGTGAGTATGGTGCTTGCGGCTTGGGGCTGGGGGTGGCGGGCGTCTGATGACCTAGTGGGTATATATGCCTCACTCTGAGGTGAGTACGCGGAGGGCGGTAGGTATAGAGTATAGTAGTAGTGATTGAGATGGTGCCGACGGCTACGCTAGTGCGGTATTATGTATGATGAGGTGCGGTGACAGGGGCGGGCGTGACCCGGTTGCCGTGTGGATATTATAGTAGGGGGGTGGGGGTGAGTCCACCGCATGAGATGACGTAGTGTTAGTGAATGGGCGCGGCCGGTTGAGTGGGGCTGAGGTTGACTAGTTAGTGCTGATTAGCGGTCTACTGAAGTATCTGTAGGTGTAGGTGTATTTTGATGTATGTTCGTCTTCTAGTATTGAGTGCGGCCTATAGTTCGTGGCAGTAGGGGCGGGGGGTATAGCGACGTAGGCGTGAGCGTAGTGTGATATGTATGTTGCTTAGGCTCCGTGCGTGTTAGGGGGGTCGCTGTAGGGGCCTACTGACGTGAGCGGACTGGTATAGGGGGTGCGATGGGCTAGGGGCCCGTATTAGTTAAGATGTGAGTCTGTGTGTTATGTGGGCATGAGCGCGTGCTGATACTATGTAGTTAGTACTGCCTGTACTCGCATTCTTTCGAGAGGGGCGTCGGAAGTGCTTGCGGGGTAGGTGGCTGGGGATGGGGGGGCGTGGTGCGGCTACGGTGACGCTAGTGTGATAGCGCGTGACCGGTACGGCCGGCGTATACGGGGCGGGGGCCTAGTGCCGTATAGTGGAGGCGGGATGCTAATGTGGAACTGATGATGCTCACCGACAGGGCCGTGGGGAGCGGTGGTGTCTATTAGCTTGAGGTAAGTGTAGGGGGTACTTGAGTGGTCATTACAGAGTTATAGACTAGGCTAGATGGAGTTGTGATGTGAGTAGTAGAGGTGTATTAGTATGAGTAATATAATGGAGGATATAAAATAGTATAGTATATACTTAGTATGAATTGATGGGGTACTATGTGTGGAGTAGTTCTGAGGGTATTTCGTCCATTGGCGGGGTCGCGTGGATCTAGTATGGTAGGGGGTCCGCTAGGTACGTTTGGAATCTGGGCTATCTGGAGTTGTAGATAGTGAGTAGGTTGAAGGTCGGTCGTACGCTGAGCGCGGGCGAGGTGAGTAATGTGGTGCTAGGTTGACTCGGTGACGGCTGGTAGTCTGTGGTGATAGGTGGTCGGGTCGGCTTGAGGTCGCGTGGAGCGCAAGCCGTGGTAGGGTGTAGGTCGGGCTGTGGAGTATGTAATGTATGCATGATAGCGGGGGGTGGGTATGTATATATGCGTCTGTCCATGGTCCGAGGTGAAGTGTCGGCAGAACGTTGGTACGGATATGAGCCGCTTGTGTTCGGCGGCGGCCTGAGTAAGTTGATTGGCTGCTCGGACTGTGACGGCTTTTTCAGTAGCAGGCGTTACTCGGCCGCTCTCGTCACGGCGAGATGTTTAGTGGTTTAATCCATTTCCCTTGTAGATTGTTCGATGACACATAATCTGCAATTTTGCTTTAGTTGGAAGGAGATGCTTGGTTCGTTTTATGATTCATGCGGGCTGGGCTTAGAAACGCGTTTACGTTGTTCTTCTGGTTATTGAATACAGAACAATTCCAGACAGTAACGTCTGGAGTTCGAGCTATTGGTCATGGCATTAGTTAGCCAGGGTATGGTTTGGACGAAGTTGTCATCGCAGTCCCTAGGTGGTGCATCGGCAATTTTTTGCTTTTGATTCTTCTGCAGTATCTTTTAATACATTTTTATAATCATCGGTTTATCACATTAATAAAGTGGTGGAGAAGGAAACATCTTTGTTAAAAGAGAACGGCTTTGATGAACGATTGCATACTCGATGTCTACCATATTCCAGTATGTCCAAATTAAGGTTAATGATCGTTATACTCCTAACTCAATATATAAAACGTACTTTTTGTAATCAAGCGAACTCATACTTCAAAACTTGAACAAACGAAATCTATAATCAATAGATTTACTAAATCTACGATCAGCAATTATATTAATAATTGAATGAAGCAAAATATAAAACTCGAAATTCTTTATATTTTCAAATAACATTTTTTGCTACTTTTATAAAAAAAGAAAAAAAATCTTTTTGGCCAAAGCAAGAATATCTTCAAATCTCTGAAGGAAATACATAGTAGAAATAGTTTCCACATTTGTTCTCTAATTAATTTTGAAAATAAATATTTTACTATTCCAATGTATGATTCGGAAAGAAAAAATGGGAAGTTTTATTTTTATTACGTTGGTTTATGACACCCGTCAACTGAAAACTAAATTTTTCTCGTAAAAAACTTAGACCAATGTTTTTGTTCCATGGATTAAGTTTCTCAAAGCTAATTTTGAAAGAAACTTTCTCTTGGCGCGATAAGGAATAGAGGCAAGGAGAAATAAAAATTTCATTCTCAACTTTACTTTCATCTTTTTCTGTGATCTCCAGAACTGTATATTTTGGGAGTCAGTACCATATTACTAAGGGGTTAATGTTATAGTTTCCAGGAGTTCTTGAATAAGGAGAAATTTTTCATGCTCCATAAACTTTCCCCACAAGGTAATTATACGAAATTTTAAGAAACACTGTAGTAGCCAAAGTTTCGACCTTTACGAATTCTGTTGCCTCTAGACTTTTACTAAGTACTCCGTTACTGTTAAAGAGAGAACATTTCAAGATGCTTAAAGGCGGCTCCACACATGGGGAGTTTGTCAAACCTTTGCGTTTTGCATTTTTTTTTCCTCATAAGCGAATGTACGTCTACACACATTCTACCCGATGTGTGTATGGATCATTTTTGGCAAAGCTTTGCTCATTTCCTTGGTTTGCCAAATACACAAATCTTTTTCCAGTCGCTTGTGGAAAAAACATTTGTGGTATTCGGCCAAACCAAAGCAAATGCAGACAAACGCCTTGCCAAAGATCCTTCATACACACATCCGCAGGTTTTTAATAGAGTTCGACGACTCCGCATGTGTGGAGCCTGCTTTAAGCTTTCGAATCTATATCCTAAACAGGTTCATGATAAGATGTCCACTTTGCCATTTGATCTCTTATTAAAGGCAATTTGCTTTGAAATGTGGATAATATTTAAGTCAATTTCAAAGAATATTCACTCACACTGATGATACCTAAATTGAATTTACTAAAGGTTTACCCAACGATTTTATTTATTGTACATATTATACAATTAATTAAATTACCTCACGCAAGCGTTGGTGCATACGTTATTACAGTGTGATTTGAATGGCGGTTTTAACTGTTAAAAATAAAAGAAAATGCATTGGTTCGAATCTTACACGGCTAAAAGACCACTTATCAACCCTCTGCTTCACCTAAAGCTATTTCAAAACTGCTATTAGAGGACTTTGTACGTGACCTATTGAATGTCAGGGATTGCGATTTTTTTTGGCAGATAAACACCACAGCTCACCGGCAGAGCCCTAATCTAGGGGGGGGTGTACTCCATTAACGACCAAGCCCAAGCCCAAGGAGAAAACAGCTTCACATTCTACTACCTGGCGCCAGTTGCGAACCTGTCCTAAACTTTATCAATTATCAATGAATACATTGATTATTTTTATGGATAATTTGATGAGGTTAGAAGGATTTAATAATAATAATAATAATAATAATAATAATAATAAAGAGAAGCTTTAATACGGAGTATTTAACACTGTTAATAATTGAACAATAAAATGCGAACGTTATTCATAGCAGAAGTGGAATAATAAAATATATCCAGATTAGAAGCCAATATATCGTGAAACATTAAATTTATATAGACAAAGCCCTTAAATTGGTTTTTTTTAATATTAAAAATTAATAAAATAAAATATATTATTCAATATGATAAAATATACAATCATATATTGTCATTTCGACTGCATCAAAAGTTTTATATTTATGAACGTCTAAGAAAAGATTTCGGATTTTTCCAGTTAGTTTCATAAATGTAATTAAAATCGGAAAAAAGAAAAAGAAAAAAAAAAAATCACAAAAAATGAAAAAAAAAAAAAAAAAATATAAAATTATTTTATTAAGAGGCAAAACATTACATATTTTGACGTTACAATTTCAATATCAAAAGTTTATTAAATATAATATAGCCTAATGTTATCTTGGAGCCACAGAAGTGATGACCATTGTACGGAGATGACAACAATTCGCTCTACATCATATTTCCTTGATGCCTAAGTTTGCTATTTTCCCACAAGAGATGAATAATAATAAGGAATAATGTGAACTAGTCTTAATCCCAAAACTTTTGATCCCCTCCTTGAAATTATGGCTGAACTTAATGGAAGGAGCTGCGAATAGCGTTCAAAGAAAAATCATTCTTTTACTAAAAGATCAGTAGGGGGAGGGGTAGGAAGGAGGAGCTGCGAATAGCTTCAAAGAATGAATCATTCTTTTACTAAAAGATCAGTAGGGGGAGGGGTAGGAAGGAGGAGCTGCGAATAGCTTCAAAGAATGAATCATTCTTTTACTAAAAGATCAGTAGGGGGAGGGGTAGGAAGGAGGAGCTGCGAATAGCTTCAAAGAATGAATCATTCTTTTACTAAAAGATCAGTAGGGGGAGGGGTAGGAAGGAGGAGCTGCGAATAGCTTCAAAGAAAGAATCATTCTTTTACTAAAAGATCAGTAGGGGGAGGGGTAGGAAGGAGGAGCTGCGAATAGCTTCAAAGAATGAATCATTCTTTTACTAAAAGATCAGTAGGGGGAGGGGTAGGAAGGAGGAGCTGCGAATAGCTTCAAAGAAAGAATCATTCTTTTACTAAAAGATCAGTAGGGGGAGGGGTAGGAAGGAGGAGCTGCGAATAGCTTCAAAGAATGAATCATTCTTTTACTAAAAGATTCAGTAGGGGAGGGGTTAGGAAGGAGGAGCTGCTGGAATAGCTCAGAATGAATCATTCTGTTTTACTAAAAGATCAGTAGGGGGAGGGGTAGGAAGGAGGAGATATATAATCTAGGAAATTTAGTCCAAAAAAAAAAATAATAACTGGGAAATAAAGGGCAAACTGATAAAAAAAATTGAATGATGATAATAGTGTTATCAAACGTTTATGCCATTTCATAACCCTAAATAACGTAACATCAACCCATTCCTTTCCTCAACCACATAAACAGTATTTCAGATTAAAGTTAGACTATGGACTAAAACTTCCTGGTTTAGCGAATGAAACTTAATTTGAAATTGCAATAGATAGGGATTATTTAACTGATATATTTAGCTTAAGAGGTAATATATATATATTTTTTTTACCAATTATGGATCTTGGGGTACTACAGAAAGGAAGAGATTCTGATCAAATTTGATTTTATATAATATTTTTGCAACAATTGCTAATGTCATTTCTTGAAATTGGTACATTCGAGCCCAGCGAACAAATTGGTAAAACTCACTCATACAATAAATATGTACACAAAATGAAAATCATACTTAGGCATTAAGAAAACACGTTACGTATTGAATTGCTGTATTTTGTTCCGAGCATTGATCAAAGCTTCTCTCCTGCACTAATTAAAATTAACACTGAAAAAATCTGTCAAAATAATAGATGAATTTAAATGTGTGAAATGCTTAATTAAGTGGAAATTTAGAGCAGAATCAATCATGAATTTTAAATCTATAAAATATAAATTTTGTCATGACTCTTTACAAATTATAATGAATAATTAAGACTAAGCTAATAATTAAGGTTCCACCTGAGAAATTAAAATCCATTATAAAGTAGGTCTCTCTTGTGGCAGAAAATAAAGACGTTCTTCCAACTCAAAATATTTTTTAAAATAAAAGAGGAAAAAACTCTTGCTTTAACTTCAAGATTGAAGTTCTTTACATGTTTAAAATTTGGACTAAGGATTTCATTGACCATCGAACTATTAACCTCTATTAAAAGTTACTTTATGGAATATTTGTATTAAATCTACAAATTGAACTTACTGGTAAGTGTTGTGGAGGATTGTAGAAAAAAAAACTGTGATATATTTTTTCATAGGAATTATTTTCTATTAAGAAATTGATATAATTTATACAAAATATATATCTTTGAAGTATGATCAATCTCACTAAAGTATAGAGAATAATATTGGCTGCTCTTTAAGAACTAGGAAAGATATTTAAAAACCTTTTCAGCAATATTCAATTTACCTTTGAACTTCAAATCACTAAGAATATTTTTCCGTTTTTTATCCAATAAATTTCTTTTAAATTCATTGACCAAATATTTCGGAACACAAAAATCAAAAAATTGATCTGCTGCTTCAAATTTTCCAGAAATTAATAGACCTTGACAGATTTTATCTCCTTGATTGGCAACAATTTTTTGTTTTACATCCTCTGAGGCATCTTTCAATATCATTTTTATAATAAATGGATCATCATTTTTAAAATTATTGAGGAAAATCTCTGATAAGAGAAAACTCTTTCCATACAAGATTGTAGACTCATCAAAACTGTATTCATGTGAGCCCGGAGAAGAGTAAGTGAGAATAGTTTCGCCTGACTCAACAGATAAAACATACTTTTTATAATTCGACGAACTCATATTCCAAAACTCATTAAAAAGGAATCTATAATCATAAGTATTACTAAAATTTTGATCTTCAAGCATGTTAATAATGAAATGAAGTAAAATATAATACTCAAAACTACTTATACTTTGCCAGAACATCTTTGCTACTTTAATAAATAAATATTGGTATGGCCAAAACAAGAATGCCTTAAGAACTCTGTAGTATAGACGTGGATGTAATAATTTCTGGAGCTGCTCCTTATTAAATTTACAAAATATATATTCTACCATCTTTATGTAGGAATTATGATTATGAGATTCAGAAAACCTATAATTATATGGGTTTATCCTGATAGAGTCCAGCTTAAAATAAATGGTATCACCTAAATCTCTTAAGGTAAATTCTTTGGATGGTGTGTCAAGTTTCTCAAAACAATTTTTAAAAGAAATTTCATTCCTACTAACAAATGAATAATGGCAAGCTTTAGAAAGAATCTTTTGATTAACTTTACCTTTGCCTTTTTCTATCAACTCTTGAATTGATTTATGTTTGTATTTTGAAAAACCTCTTTCTAAGTAACAAATATTATCCTCCTTCGAGGGTTCTTGACATAAGCGATGTTTCTCTTCCACTGTAAACATTTCCCATAATATTGGAATATATTCTGTTAAATAATAATAACTAGCAATTTCATACCGTGTATCAGTAGTTGGCAGTACTGCGTGTCATGCCGTGTTGCAAGTTCCCTGGTTGGCAAGCATAGATACCATTGGATTTATAGCGCGTCCTTGTACTGTTAAAGAAGAAAACTTCTGGCCGCGGTCGTTGTTGGACGTCACCATGAAGTGGGTTATGTCGTACAATGAGGAACTGCATCCAAATGAAATTTTTTCTTGATGAAAACAAGCCCACTTCATCATTTCACATCCTATTAATTGGATCAAATGGTATGGCATATTCTTTTTTACCAAATCTGGTAATTGTTCCAATGAATTTACGAATTTTTTCTTTATAACAAAATCAAAAAATTCACGTAAAGGTTGTGGTCCGGAGGGGAAGTGGTTGATTTTAACATTATTAAATGCATCAATAAGTATTATTCTTTTCACTTCTGGTTTCATGCAGAACTCAATGACAAGTTTCACTGCACAAAGATCTTGCAATCGAAGTTCCATGACGAAAATAATAATAGGTATACCTAAGGATAACAAAAATGGTAAATTTATATATGTTGGTACTTTAAAATTTATGTGAAGTTCGTGAATGTATATTAATTTCAGAAATTTAAAATTTTTTCGACGATTTTACTGGCTAATTCCAATTAAAAAAAAAATTGTAATTAAAGGCTTCATCCAAGCAAAATCACTATTTTTATGCCTTATAAAAGATAGATATATATAATACTATCATATAATATATATATATATTATATATATATATATATATTATATATATATATAAATATTATAATATATATATATATATATATATATATATATAATATATATATATATATATATATATAATATATTTATATATATTCTTTCTCTTTCTTCTATTTCTTTTCCCAAGACTGGGGTAAGGTGCGGTGTCATGCATCGGAAATGAAAAGCAGTAGAAGAATATGACAAAGTCGAAAGGAAGCCCAGCTTCCGCCCCCTCTGTAACATTAATTAGTGAGAACTCGTCAAAGACAGAAAATCCACCTAGAGCTTCGCGGGACCGCGATGGACCCTCACTATGGTAAATCGTCAATGTAAGGGTTCATCCCCTGGCCCAGGTGGACCACAACCATGCCCCCATACAAAACTCCCGCCATTCTCTCCTATCACGCACCTTTATTCTCGCCTCTGCCAAACTCACATTTCTCTCCTTCAGACATTCGGT
>JABUQX010055609.1:0-23297 GCA_015478945.1 Trachelipus rathkii
TATGTAACGACTGTAGATGTGAACTAGTCTTATCCTTTCATCCTTAACTATCGTCGTGTAGCTCTCACTTCTTTTTATATCTAAGAATCTTTGACAATCGTCATACTTATACTCCTCATTTCTAAAAATGCAGCCGACTCCTATATCTTCTGTCTTTTTCACCGATAGTACTGAATATTGTGACGCACTGGAGAGACATTAACTGGTGATATACTTTACTGCCGCTTAAGGACTATGTAGAGATCTGTCGCGACTGCTGACATAACTGTGATCATGTTGATCGGGTAATGCACGGAGTCACTACTTCCAAGCTCCATGTCCTCGGGTTTTTCTCCTTACATGTTTGTAAATGTCTAGCTCTTCTCTTCAAATCGCGCAAAATATCAGCTGTGTTGATGGGGCGACTTCTTCTTCTTCTTGTCTCGTCAATCAGTGAAAATTTCCTAAGGTTCTCGTCTTATCTCCTATTCAGTTACACTTTTCATTAATGATTCTAGCGTCTCAGCTACCTCTATGCAAATAATTTAACCCTACATTTTTCAACTTAATTTCAACTTGGATAACATCTTTTGGCATTAACGTTCCTTTCTGTCTTACTATGTTTGCGATTTTTTATTCTCTGCTGAGTGCTCTGATAGAATTTCTCGGGTGTGCTGCCTTAACATTGTGAAGTTCAATTCCTTAAAATTTCAACTTCAACAAGCCTCTTTTTCTAGACACCTTCTAATTTTTCAATTTCTTACAATTAATTCTCCTTCGCCGACCTTTTGACGAGATCGCCAAAAGTAATACCATTGATTTTAGCCAATGACAGTCGCAAAACAACAGATCTTCGTTCGAAAAATTTAGACATGCCACCCAACGTGATGCTCAAAGAAACTGTGAAATTTCTGTTTTGACTGTGGTGACTTTTTCTTCATCTTAGTTACATTCCAACTATAGGTCAAGGGTCCTTCGTCCATCCCAATGTTTGAATGCTGCGCTCTCATATTTGGGGGAGGAATTCTGTTTCATTCACCATGTTTTTGAATAATTGGTCGAGTGAAAGAGCAAAAGTCTTATAAACTCTTCTGTTCTTTTATAATTCACTTGATCCTTTTTTCCCCTTTGATCGATCTGTTTGGAGCTTTTGTTTTCTTTCTATAGGCAGGCTGCACAGTGGAAGTTGCTAGAGGGAACTAATTTATCTGCGTTGTACCACATAACATTGTCGAAGTCTCTAGTGACAAATGGTATGCAGTGTCTGCCACAAATTTTGTGATGAACATTCAGTATATCTCCCCCAATGCTAGTTTCTCCTAGCCAGGATTGTTTTTGCGAGTTCTCTCTACAACTATATCTCCGAGCTGCTCTACTGTTTCTGTGAATATGTGCTTGTTCAAATAGCTTAGAAATATTTTATTCCGTTTTTAATACGGACTTATTTCGTATCTCATTTACGAGAGATAAATATTATATGAGTTATCTAATGGTTTTCTCATGAGCTATATTATTGTAGGTATAGAAAGACACTTGGGATCTAGTTGTGTCTTTGGTACTATCACCCTAACCTATGTGAGTCAGGATTAGCAGCCACCACTTTGAGCCGGGTAGTGACTTGTGAGTGATATATAGAGAGGGAGAGAGAAATGTAATATTTTCTGAAATAAACAATTCCCCAACCCTTTCATATATAGATATATAGAATTACAGAAAATTTAGATATATATTTAATATATATAAGTGGATACAGCAGCTTCTTATATGTAAAGGTTTGGTATTGTAACTAGATTGTAATCAAGCAAACAAGTCTTAAGTATAGTAAATAGAAAAAGTCAGGTATATCATTCAATAATAGAGTTAATTATGAGAGCTAACTTTGAGTCTTAGTTTTAAATTATCGTTTGATTGTACCAAACACTTGTTATATATATCTTGTTTAATAAGTATTTATTGACTTGTACCGTTAATCATTCACATCTCATAATGATATTGCTTCTCTTTATCTGATGTCGTGTGTGTGAATCATGATAAAATATACATTACACAAATTAACTTACTCACTTCAATGTTTTTACGGGGATATAATCGAATTCACGAATATTTACTTCACATACCTTTACGACGTCCATCAATAGGTTTCTCTGTCTCGTTCTCTTACTCGTCAAAAACATAAACTTAAAAAAAAGAAGTAACCGGTCTGTGCAAAAAATCCAAATAAAGTAGCTCATGGAAAGGACAAACTGCGCAGGATTGCTCATATTCACTGATTTTGCAAAAGCGAAAAACTTTGTGAAATTCTTGCAAACTCAAACTGTATTAACAGAAGTTTTTTTCCTGTCTTTCATGCATCAATGTGCGACCGTATTCTTAGCGGTTGATTTTTTCTGTATTTTCCCTCGAAATTTCGTTTCATCTTGTATAAAAGTATTGAGATATGCTTCTATAGAATGAGGAAAATCTAAAATCACTGGCTAAAAAGAATTAAATGTTGAAAAATTTTTTGGCAGATTAATTATATTATTATAATTAGTATAGAATAGTATACTATAGTATAATATATGCATAATAAATATATATAATATATTATATGATAGTATTATTTATATATATTATTATTAATTGTATTAGTACTACTATTATCCTCCACCTTTCAATCTCTTCTACTTTATGGATCTCTATATATATAGTCATCTATCTATATATCATTTTTATCTCATTGTCGAGGACCTAATATGTATAACTATACTTCAGTTCACTTATAGTACTCATATATTATTATAGTATATACTATATAGTATATACGGTAGCTAGGTATATATATAGTATCTGCTGAGGATTCACTCACTCAAAATCTGCTTGAAAAATTGCTTAATGATATGAGACAATTAGCTAAACAAGTGTCATTGCAAAAAAAGAACTTTTTAAATACTATATTGCTTGCATTATTCGGTAGTTACCTATTATATACTCACATATATATAAACACATAATAGTTAGTGGATGATACATACTCGAAATATCAATTTTTTAATATATAGTATAGAATAGCAATGGCTCAAGTAGTATGCGGTTATTTCTACTGCTCTTAATTTCGCTCCTGGATAGCGATATATCTGTTATAGCAGTTTGAGCATAAATAGAGTTAAGCAAAGTTTATTAAACGTATAGTATGGAGTATATACTAACAAATTAGGTTAGCTCAAATATAATAAAATAACCCATTATTATATGATATATAGCGTATGAGTAGATTCTATTGAATGAGTATTACCCTTTGTATACAAAACTGCTAAAATAATTATTTGTGACGGATAAGGTTATACAATAGGGATATTTATAATGAGATATCTCATAATTGTATTACTTTTATTGTCTTAAATGGTGAGTCATAAAATATATTGGGCACATTTTTGATTGGAATATTATATTACTAGATATTTATGGTCAAGCAAAAAATTATTAATATACTTATATTAGTGAGAGCTACTGTCACTGTGAGCATGACACATAAGAATCACTGATTCATTTATGGATGGACTCACGGTAAGTAATAGTGACACAAATAGAAAAATACATAAAAATAAATTAAGATGGATAACATAATAAAGTTCTACATCTTATGGAGTAGTTTTTTTATATGTATTATATAGATGATAGTTAGAGAGTATATTACGCACAACATCCCACTCTCACGGCCAACAAAATCAACATAATTGATATGGAACAAATGAACAATAAGGAAGAGAGCAAATTAAATTGGAGAGGTAAATGGATAATGAAGAAAATAATTGATAAAGAAAGTGAGGTTGACGAGGATGGTATAATATAGAGACTGACGAGTCTCCTTTATCTGGTCGAAGTTATGATCATTTGGCATATCAGGATGATGAGTGGATAACGGGAACTAAGAGTTTTATAAATGTGCAATACTACTAGGGTGACTATGTGAAAGAATATGATTATTGCGATTTAGATGGAATTTGTTTCTAGAGTTGTGAATAGGTAAATACCATAGTTCTATAAGTAAGTCTTACCAATGTATTCGTGTAAATACCTTCAAGTAAGTATTGAAGGAGCTGTTGGGCCCATATTATAATAAATTTTAAATATTTGTATTATATATCTGAAAGTCTATATATTATATAGTATATCATATATATATATATAAGTATATATTATATTATATAATATTGATATATTAGTAGTATATACTATAATATAGTAATATGAGCTATAATATTATAGTTACATTATTATATAATACTATTATCATATTAATACATATACTTAAGTTATTATATTATCATCTAATATAATCTGATCTCTTATAAAATATGTGCTACTTTATAAGTGGTTCACTTCCAGGATGCAGTAAAAATTATTAAATGTTATAATTCGTTTATTATATATATTTTTAAGGTGTAAAGTACATTTAAATTTTGTAGATAACGCTAAATCGGGAACTTAGCCAAGGCTTTTCTATGAGCCTATTAGTTAAGCACTTATATTAATATATTCTTAATAAAATTATTCTTACTTAAAAGTACGCCGAAGAGATAGCTAACCTAGTCCTATACCGATACAACCATAAATAAACCTAACCTTAAATATGTTGTAACAGGAGTCCACCACTGCTATAAATTGATCCCCAATAATATTAATGTTTATTATATATAGATTAATATTATAATTGATATTAATATAGGGTATTAATATTAATCTGTGGCAATATATTTATGCATAAAATCTATGAGATAATTAACTGATTTTATAATACTTATAGTAATATATATTATATAATAGTTATTATTAGTATGATTTCTCATTTATAGGTATAATAATTAGCATGCCAATATAGGCTTCGTTTAATGGTTTAATTGGAACACACTTTTTATGTAAAATATAATATTTGTTAGAACATTTATTTTGATCAGTTAGAGTTTATATGAATTATTAAACATTACTTATTTTTACCTTCACTTACGGCCTCTTTCACTAGCTTTCGCTCGACCATTACGTATAGGGCCTCCTGTCAGGACATATATCAAATATGAGATAGGTGCAATGAAGATTAAATTACTAAGTAAATAAAGTATTAGAGATTTAAAGCTAAATTCGTCAAGTAATTACTATAGTAGTATATGCGGTGATATTCAGTATATATATTTTAGTATAGTAAGTATAACTGATAATTATAGGTAAGTCATGTCTAGTATTTATGTATATATTTATTCGTCATATCGGTATAGTATTATATAGTGATAATGTATGTAGTTATACGTATTGATGTGTAGTATATATGGTGAGTAGGATTTGTAATAGGTGGTATAGGTATATGTATGTATGATTGTTAGGTTATATATGTTATTTATATTTTATACATCGGCGAAACTCATGGTTTTGTTATGTCTGTGTGTAGTATTATATTTATTGTATATTTTATTATTATATATATGATAGCTATATGTGTTTCACACCCATATAGTATAATATATATATATATATTATATATAATTATTAGTATATTTATATAGTATGATATAGTATGATATAATATAGTAAAAGTATTTTAGAGTAAAATATTAAGTAAGTATGGAAATAGATAGCCCGCAAGGGCTCCTAAATGCAACTTAATACTATAGTATAACTAATATATAATGAAGCATACAAGGAGTTTTGTTTTATTTTCACTCTGAGTATGTACTGAAGTTATATCTGACCAATACTAATAAAATTTATACACCTATATATGTATGCTAGACCCCCCCCTACCTGATTGTAATTAAATTAGATGTATATATTATGACGGTAACTATCGTTAAACTAATATTAGAGTAGCGTTTATATCAACAAATATATCATACGAGATATGGCATATAAAGTAATGCTACCTTGATTTACGGTACTGGTTACTATTGTGACTATTCATAGTGCTTATACCATTCTTGTAATTAGGACTTATTCTATATAACTTATATGCTATGTTCATAAGTGTCATCTACGTACGGATATAGACGTAATGACTTAGGTACTGGATGTAGGGCGTAAAAAAACGCGTATACGGGCGTGATGCGTAGGACAATATTATTAAAAAAATAAATATGTATATAAATAGATATCTAGTGTGTAGTCTGGTGTATTGGGTGACGCTAAAATATATTACTCAGTATTATACCTGTCGCCATTTTTTATAAGTTCATTTAAATACTTATGACTCAACTGAGTATGATAAGGTCGCAGGTAGGCTAGTTTAGAAATAAGACTGTAAAGAGTTGGGCTGCGTGTCGAGTGATAGACATAACTTATAGCTTATATAGGAAACTTGCCAGACTAAGTTGGGCAATAACAACATACACAGACGCTCTTATAGAATCGGTTAGCTGCCATTACTTCATCGGATTCTCTTAGCTTGCTATTAAGTACTAAGTTCAGTTGGATTCTACTCGTGATAATTGATAGTCGCGTGTAACTCTCACTCTCTCACTCATTCACTCATTATTCTAATTTTACTATTATTGCTTCGTATTCACTATCCGGTATTAATTGCGTCTATATATAATATTATACTAGTGTTAGAGTGTATATGCTAGTTCGAATATTTCTCCATCTATATATAACTACTATTTACTTATCACTATATATGAGCGTAGCTATGTATCCTTACAGTATATTATATCTCTCCTACTTAGTCGTACTTTTATCGTAGTAATATATATGCGTACGTAATCTTTTCTACTTACGTCTATATTATCTATAGTTTTAGCTATAAGTATGACATCAGATTCGATATTAGTATCATATATATATATGTAGTTAGTAGTACGTGAGGTAAATTATGATTATTTACTTTATTTATCTAGGATATGTATAGATGATTGGTAGACGGTATGTTACTAGTGCGTTAGGATTACTAGTAATATTATTAGGCGTATATTTAGCTACGACTAGTCTGACACTATGCTATTGTTAATCTCTATTTGTACTCTACCTTATATTCTGATGATGAGGGAATTATAGCCTAAAAAATAAGCGGGGAAAATTCTGGTGTAGGGTATGATATATAATATATCATATAACTAGATTATACGTCTTATTATATAGGGTAGGTCGTATATTATTACTGATTAATTATTATATACTATCAGGCTATATATTGGTGGTGGGAGGGGAGTGTTGTACTATCTCTGGGTTTATGCTAGGTATATGCTTTATTAGAAGTTATATATTATACATTTTATATTAGTTGTTACTGAATCTTATATATATATTACTATAGTGTGTGCATCACATATCGTTGATATTCAGTGATATTATACTATATATACTATATCATATTTAATCATAACGAATTCTCATATTTTGGTTGTATATATGCTGGTAGATATACTATATATATATAATGTCATTCTTACTTTAACGTAGTTCCCAACTATATATTATATTTACGGATGCAATTCATTGCATACAAGCCGCTATTTAGTGAGGTGATATATAGGTATATCTATAGGCTAGTACTTAATTGGATGACCAATTGATATATTCATAAATATATTCATATTTATATGACCTATAGTAACGATCGGGGCTAGGCTTCAATGATAAGGAGTTTACTACATAGTATGTGTTAGACGTAATTGATATGGCTGACAACTATTCATCGTGTACGCGTACTTATAATAAAGTGCTCGATATCGTATCAGTGGTGTGTGTGTGTGTTGGTGGTGGTGGCTTGTATAGGTTATAGTGAGCTAAGTTGTTTTTTGTGTCGGTGATACTCTGATAACGTAATGTACGATCACCAATGTTACTTGACAGCGTAAAGTTTAAATCGGCACTAAGATATGATTTTTTCTAATAATCATTGAACGTACATACGTGTAAAACAGCTAAAAAATATATACGCGTCGAACTTGATTAAACTTCGCGGACTATCGACGAAAATCAAGAGTTCACATTTAATATATTCAAGGTAGTTTGCGCAAAATACAGAAACTTGTCGAGTATTGCCCTGCGAATAAATGTGACCCGGAGAGGAACGCTGGAGGATTTTTTCTTTTTGTTGTTTCTTCTCGTTCTTGTTTTCTTGATAGGTCATTTTTGGGTGATACTCTTGCGTTTATCGTGTGTTCTGTGATGATTTAGTTTGCATTGCTTTTTTGTTTGGTTTTCTTTTTACATTTTTTGGTACCTTTTTATCAAATAGATACTTACTTATATTGTATAAATCATACTAGATACTTTATGAGTAATAATATATATATATAAATAATAGAAGTATCGCTCAATTAACTGGATAGGCCTGATATATATATATAGTATAATCTTATATAACTTATGAAAAACTAGTTAGGGTATATATATATCGTATATATATATATGTTAAGTAGTCAAACAAATAGTAATTTATATGGTATATTCAGAGGTAATATATAATTATATATATATAACCGTATATATATATTAGGTATATATATATTAGGTATATATATCATTATAGCAATATATATATGATATATATATATATATATGATATTATATAATCTATAGTTGATGGTAATATAGTGATATAGTTTTTTATAGTTATGTTGTTGTTTATATTTTTTTGATTAGATTATGGTATAGGATATGAAGTTATGTGATGTTTATGAGTGTTAGTTTTTGATAGTTATAGTGATAGGTTATATGGTAGTGATAGCTGTATAAGTTGTATTGTATATATTTACTGATATATATATATAGTATATTGATATAGTAGTATTAGTTATGTATATGTTCTCGATATTTTATGTTAGTTTTGGTTCTTAGTCTATTATGTTGTTCAGTTACTTATATAGGTATAGACGGCATAGCTGGTCTATCAAAGGTTTTCAACACCCTTGTAAAGAGAAAGCAACTGGGTATACGCTAAGGTTAATCTCCGAAGGTGCCTGTGCAGAACTATTCTTTATCCCTCTTGAGCTTATTGTAAAAAGGGAAGAAGTAGTGTGATCCTTTAATTTAGGATAGATGAGTAAAGAGAGAACCCCCGAAGAAACCGTAGAAACCGCAAGAAAACCGCAATGAAACCGCATGAAACCGTTGCCATAGAAGATCTCCCAAGAAACTCCTATGAATATAAGGACAGAGCGAAGATTGGAAGTTGTATGTGCTGTTTCTAAGGGGATGGTATTCCTTATAGCTTGAGTCCACACGTGGTGCACATGTTGGACATTTTTCTCAAATAAAATGAGTAATCAAGGGTGAAGTCGTCGACATAGGATTGAATAAGTGAATAAGTAATAGAGAGAAGGTCATAAATTCAAAAGTTAATACAAAGGAGTAATGATGAGAACTTGGATCTTAATTGATCTCACATTTTCAATATATAATATATAGTAATATTGACTATGGATATCTATATTATGTCGCAGTTTTGTTATACTGTTAGTATGTAGCTATGGTAACTGTGGAGTATAGTACATATGCTATGTATAGTTAGGTATAGTATAGTGATTATAGGTTAGTATAGTATTGAGGTATATGCGTAATATATATATTATTATAGTAATGCTATAGATACTACTATATATAAGTATGGCCACATTCCCGAAACAGGCCAGGCCAATGTAACTAGAAAACTTATAACATATACACTCGCAAAAAAATTCATTGTTGTCTCATTCTAAGTCAGGAGAGCATTTTTCGACCTCGCATGCGTAGAAATTAAAGAAAAAAATTAATTATTCTAATATTTATTTATAGCACCTCCAACTGCAATATTAGTAAAAAGTGAAGGCTCTGATTGACTTGAAAGACCTTAAAGCTGGCAGTCTCAGGGGTCTCGGAAGTAAAAAAGTTGCCAACCTATCGCTTTATAATATAACGATTGGAACTGGTAAATAGTATTATTTTTTTTTCTGTTCTTTATATCCTTCTTAGGGGGTGTCGAGCCGATGGAGGGACAGAGGGGGACGATAGTTCCCCCGTCCGTCCCTCCGGTTAGGCCGAGAAACCCTGGACTCTCTTCTTTATTCGTGGTTCTTGTTTAAGCCCTCTGTTGGGAGTATTTTCTATTGAATAAAAGAAAAAAAACTTCAACTATTAGGCAAAACTTTCCGTCTCCGATCGGATAGGCCGCATCTTCTGATTTATCAAAAAAATTCTCTTATTATATTTTTTCATCAACTTTTGAAACATTTTATATTTTTAAAAAGCGTTGTAGTGTGTTTTTTTTTTTTAATTTCTGCGGAAAAAATGTCTCCTGATTAATAAAAGATATTTAGAGTTCGTGGTAACCTGTAAACTAATTTTTGTTTTTTAGATACGGATGCTGGCGTTTCGGAGCTGACCTATATATTATGTTAATATAGTATAATTATATATATAGGTATCGTATTATTATATATAATCTATTGAGCTAAAGATAATATTATAGAAACTACGTATATATATATAATATTAATAAATAATAGGGTATATAGTTATTATTATTATAAGTAATATTGTAAAATCATATTAAATTTTCAACATATATACTAAATATAAAATATTAATATAAATATGATATTATAATATATATTAAATATATTACTTATATGAAACACTTAATATGAAGAATTAGAGATGGGGGTTATATATATATTAATTATTGATTTAAAGAGTAGAAGATTGATTAATATTATAATATAATATTATATGGACTATAATATATATTTATTATAGTATATGATTATATGTAATATTAGTAGATATTATAGTTATATAGATTGTACTTATATATTAGTTATTAACTTCTCAAAATACTAGTATATATCTATATGATGTATCATCTATGAATAGCAGCGTAGGCGTACTAGTTGAAAAAAATCTGAGGGTTAGTTATTATTAAAAATTATATATGATATCCACGGTAGTATAAGTTTATTTGGTATATATATATAAAAAATATATATATATATATGAAGTTATATAATATATATCTACGTATATATATATATATATTAGTTATGTATTAGTATAATTAATATCGAAACTATCATATTATTAAATAATTATTTATTATAAAATATATATCATATATGTATTTAATCTTATTTGCAACTTTTTAAAGTCTTAGTATATATATATCATATATATAGTTATATATGATAAATGGTAATTATATAAATAATTTATAAAGCGGAGTTATATATATAATATATGAATAATATAGTAGCTTACAGAAATATAGGCTATATATTAACAAAATATTATAATTCAATATTATATTAATTATATAGTGTGAGGTAAATATTATGATCTATTTATATAAGTATTAATTATTAATAATATATTAAGTATAATAATTATAGAAGTAATAATATTAGGTTTTTTTCTCCTGCAATTAATTATATAGGTATTATCAATTAATTAGTTAAAATTTTATTTATTTAACGGGTAGTGATTATAGTATATAGGTATATATGGTTATATTAGATGGTTAATTATATATATTATATTAAATATATATATATTATATTTAATAGATTATATTATATATAGGGTATATATAGTAAGTCTTATATAAATAGTATAAGTCATTATTAGATATTATATATTAATACATATTATAGTATTATTTATGCTATTTTTAGGGCTATATATAGTTATAATATATCTATACTATATTGGGAAAGATATACATATATTATTTATATGTGATTCATATATACTAATCATATATATATAATATAGTATATATAGGTAATAGAATATAATATTAATAGATATATATATATATATATTATGATAAAGTATATATTATTATAGTCATAATATATATAATATTAATAATAGTATATATTTATAATATAGTTTATGATAGGTCATAATTGTATTATTTTATACTATTAAAATGAGCTTGTGTATAGTATTAAACATATATACTATTAGAATATTATAAGTATATATATATACGTAATATATATTAATTATGATAAAGTTAATAATATTATAAATTATATAATAATATGTATATATATAATATCAATTTATATGATACTATGATTATATATACATAGATTAATAGTACTATATATTGTACATATATTAAGTATAATATACTAATATTATACATGACTATGATATTAACTATAGTTATATAATACCTATTATAATTTATTATATTATATATTATTAGTAATTATTTTATTATATTTTTTTATTATATATATAATTACATATATATATAGTATATATATATTTTATCTATATGTAAGGGTATACTATGTAAAAGTATTATTATTTGAGTATATAATAGTAATTTATATTATGTGTTTTCCCAACCAAGTGGAAATATAGTACTTACTATATAGTTTCGGGATTAATAATATTAATTATTATAAGTAATATTAGATAATATTATAATAAATAATAAATATAAACAAGCAAAAAGATAATATAGATATATATATATACTGAACATATAATAAAACATATAATATATGTATATAAATATAAACTTAATTATATATTTTGTTTTTTATATGAGTTATAACTTTTTAAATACGGTATTAATATTAATGAAAATAAAATGAGGCAAACTTACCATTATACGTACCGAAATTTTCTTCTCCTGGTGACTTTTAGCAAAAGTGTAATTTACTTCATCGGATTCTACTTCGATTTTCGATCTTGGACATGGTTGAATTAGACTAAACTTGTCTAAACGACCATCTGTCCCTTATGCAGAGAGTTTTTCTTAAGCACACTTAGATTGTTAAAACGTCTTATTTTTGAAAATGATTTTCAGTGGTCGGTTGAAACAGGAGATTTCAATATTGTATAACTTGCCATTCATTGGGTAGGGAATGAGTATTAATTTTACGAAACATACTAGCGCACAAAAGTTTTCCGATAAAGCATTGCAGTGTGTCTTTCAATCACAACTTTATTCCTCATATTCTCGGTCCCGCAAATTCAAATGACGAACTGGTGACTGACCTTGAACCAGATGCAGCGAGGAAGAAGAAAATAGAAAACAGACAAATTATTTCTTAGTGAAAGGAGTTGGAAAAAATATAATTTATAAATGAATTAATTTAAATAGGTGATACAAAGCTGATCGAGAAGGAGAGAGGCCATCCAAATCCTAGACTGAGTATACAAAGTAAAACTTCTGAAAGGAGTCTGCAATGGCCTAGGGGAGAGCCTTCATTGAGACTTCATGGTTGTGCGTACGCCAAACAGGCAGGATGCTTTGTTTTATAGCTACTGATCATAAATGAAGACATATATAACGATAGATAATTATCAGACTAGTTTGATCATTATCTATGTAAGAATATGGCAAATCTGGACAGTTTAATTCCACATTAAACTGGAGTGACTACGAGTAGCTCGTGCGAGCTGTTGTTTCTAACGACTCGAACATAGTTGGCAGTAAGAAAGACTACCAAGGCATATTAGGGAATGAGTGGTCTATTCTAATCCATGTGTCTCTCTCAAAAAAGTAAAATATCTCACATTCTCAGCATTTCTGACTTCATGAAGAATGCGAATTTATGATGGTCTACATCTGAAAAAGTCGTCTTCAAAAATTTATTCATTCCAGCATGTCTACTTCATAGAATGAATTATCTGGTCGAAACTGAAGCAATATTAAACTTCGGAGAAGGTATAATTGCACATGAGGATGACACAGATGAGGTAAGTAATGGTTTTTTAATAAAAACTGGGGTTTATAATATTACAGATAAAAATAAGGATAGGGACAATAATATTATTATGTTTCAGAAAATAACAAGATTGCAGGAGAGGTCTGAGGTCCTAAAAATTGAAAGAGAAGGTAAAGAAGAAACAGCCTATTGTGAAAACCAACGTGCTGTTAAAAGAGAATAACAGATATATGGAAGATCTACAGATGAGCGGAACCATCCTGGTAAAAAGGGTCAAGGAAAATCAATTTGGCGCAGTTATTGTATTCCAACAAATGGTGAGCACCGAAGTTTGGCTCACATAAGTCGTGAAAAGCTGTCAAATCTAATTTCAAGATACGTATGGCATCCGAAAAGCCATTTGATAATTCAGGAAGTGTGCACGACGTGCCCGACATGTCAGTTAAACAAAATAGATCATAAGGTTGTGTTTCCACCTATTTGGAAAATTAAGGTTGAGAATCCATTCGAATTGGTCGCAATCGACGTCATGGCTATGTCAAGAACAAGGAATGGAAGCATGGCCTGTTTATTAGATGTGGATCATCGCAGCAAATGTGTGGCAGTAAGGCCATTAAAGGATAAATCTGCCAAAAACGTAATAGAGGCATTCGTAAGCCAAATGCTGCCTACATTTGTACGGCCTCCATACAAGGTACAAACCGACAACGGAGTGGAATTTCGGAGCAGTAAGTTTCAGGATATGCTTCAGGCTTATAATATTGACTATATTTTTAGCAGCCCTTACAAACCATCGAATAATGGAGCAGTGGAACTGGTCAACCATACATTCGCAGAGTTTCTGAAGAATACGGTGACGAAGGATAAGGAATATGATGACTGTTTACCTAGGACAGTCATGGTGTACAATAACACCAAACACGCAGAATTAGGAACGACACCAGTAGAGAAACTTATGGTACAAAAGCATAAGAAACGGAAGGTGCTACCTATCTCCAAGGTGGAGCAGGACAAATGGAAAGAAGGACATCCAAATTGGTTATCATGTGCAGTGGGAGTAAAGGTAAAATGGAAAATCCTTTCAGTAGACAGGATGTTGGAAAAAAATTGAGTGAACGATATGAATGACTCTTCGTGGTGACTAAAGTAATCGCAGGAGGAATGACTTAAGATGTTGAGGGAAAAGGAAAACCGATGAGGGTACACTACTCACATTTGAAGATATGGGCAGACCCTCCCGAATATTTACAGCGGTATTTCAAGAATGAAGGGGAGAATACCACCAATAAGAGGAACACGTTAATGAGACTCAAACTGGAGAAGAAGAACAAGAGACACCACCGACATATATAGTATATAGGAAACATCCAAGGAGGGCGGCAAGAAACAGGAAACATGGTACAAACGTAAAAGACACATGGGATCTTTTGAAAATGGCGATAGGTAAACCTAACCACAGGAAGGATGTCGCAGTTCAAACACAGGACTCGAAGAAGGATAAGGCTACACAAACTGAAACTGACTTTACATCATCATCTGTGGATAATAGTGAGCTACTGGATTGGATGGATTCTGCACAGTCAGACGTTGGTTCAGTTGATAGATTTGATCTACTAAGGTTTGAGGAATCATTAAGATTCCCAAATAATAGCTACTCGATGGGAATAAAGGTTACGGATGCAAGTAACGAAGAGAATGAAGAGGTTTTAGGAGAAGAAATACCAGAACCAACTGAGGAAACAAAGGTAAGTGTTATTGACGAATATAATTTGAAAACTATGTATTATTTACCAAGATCTATTGATGCTGATTTGCAGGAAGTAGATGAGGATCCAGAACTTATGATGGAAAACAGGCCGGAAGAGCAAGGAGTAAGCCAGCAAGGATTAGTCAGAGGATATCTACCACCGACGACAAGATCACGAAGACCGGTTCAAGAACTATCAAATGTACAAACAAGAGTGTTGGAATATGAGAGAAGAGCAAAGGAAAGAAGGGCTTCTAGCGGAAATTATGTGAGGTTGTTGGGTCTGGTTGATTTGAGTTCTTTCAAGACTGGGTTTCCAATCTGTGAAGGGGGAGTAATGTAGCGTGACAAACCGACTAAAAGCAAGGAGCGGATAAGCGCTTTTCAGTCAGGAAATATATATCGTCTGCTTAAAGAAAATGAAAGTTGTTGAAAATTGTGGAAGAGTAAAAAAAAAGAAAAAAAGGTTAAAATCAAAAGTAAATGTGAAAACACAAACCAACCAACAAAAAGGATTCCAATCCTCCAGATTGGGTAAGCATTTTTCTAATTTAATAAAAGTTAACTAGTAAAAAAAAATAGGTTACTAAAAAAGTGCCATTTTGAAACCGCGCTCGATAGTAAGTTGAATATTTTTCAAATAATATTGTGGGAGACAAAGTAATTTTTGAAGGGTAGATATTTAAATAGTGTTAGACTAAAATTCACATTAGGAAGCTAGTGTCTCTAGAAGGAAAGTGTATCCAGAAGACTTAAAAAGTATTTAAGGATTATATACACAGAAATAATTTTGTTTAGAAATATGAATGCAATTAAAATATTAAGCAATTTAGTAATTTGGATTTCAGAATATATTTAAACTATCAATATGAATGCATTTAAGATATTAAATAATTTAGTAATTTGTATTTAAGAATGTATCTAGAAACCTGGAAAGCTTGAAACTTAATATTTAGGACCCTTTAGACGTATGGGAGCGTATTTGAAGAGATAAATTGAAGAAATGTTAATAATAAAGTATTGAATAAATTTATAAGGGTGTTGGGAAATATATGTATATAAATATATATATATATATATATATATATATATATATATATATATATATATATATATATATATATATATATATATATATATATATATATATATATATATATTTTTTTTTTTATTTATATATATATTTATAATATTATATTTTGTACTAATTATATATTGGCTTTTATCTATTTTTATATATTTATATTTCATATTTATATTATTCCAGTTATTTATATAGTTATTTAAACTATTTATATATATATATAGCATATATATATATATATACATATATATATATATATATATATATATATATATATATTATAGTAGCATATATATATATATGGTATATATATATATATATATTGTTAGTAAGGTTATTTTGATTATGTATTTTAGCGTAGGTTAGCTGGATAGGATTTAGATATAGGAATAAAATTAATGATAATTATCTATATTCATTTTTATTATACAAAAATTTATGTTGCTGCGTTTCACTCATTTTCCTCTCTTACTAGCGTTGTCGCTCTGTGACCTTTAAAAGAACCCAAGGGGAAACTAAAAGAACGATAATATTAATCCGCAAAGTAAGAAAACCCTACTACTGGTAGAAATAAAAAAGCGCATAACACAGGTGGCATATCAGGTTCCGCCATTTCACAAAGGGAATCCATTTGCACGGGTGATACTATTTCAATATATATATAGTTATTATATATATATTACATATATGTTATATATATAGTATATATATATATTATTATTGTTATATATATATTATATATGTATATATATATATATATATTATTATTATTATTGTTATTATTTATATATATTATATATATATATATATATATATATATATATATTATTATATTAGTTGTTGTTTATAGTAGCATATAAATACTTAATAAATATATAAATATATATATTTACAAATATTATTATACATAAATAAATATATACATGTAAATATATATATATATATATTAGTTACATATATATATATATATATATATATATATATATATATATATATATATATTATTATATATTATTATTATATATATATATATTATTAATATATATATTATTGTACCAAAAAGTATTAGTACCATATAAAATAATGCCATTATAACTTTTAGTATATTTGTGTGCCATGTCAACAATATTTGTACGAGATAAAACAATGCTATTATAATCGTTATGTGTATTAGTATGTACGGTAAAATTTTCTTACATCTTATAAAATCACACACATAACTATGTTTATTCCTTTTTGTATGTTATTTAAAATTGAAACAGCCAATAGAACGTCTCTCTCCTACCGGCAAAATCTGGTATCGGAGGAAAGACGCGAGTTAGTGAGGCTAAGACAACAAAGCCATCAACAAGTGCCCAGGGCTTCGTCCCTGGCACGCTAAAATATATTTTTGTAATAAAATTAAAGGTGTTAAACTATAATTAATGTTCTTATAATAAGATCTTTTGTAGTGTCAGATTTGATACGTAATATTGATCACAAGTGAAATAATAAGATATACAAATTAGAGAGAATGGCGATCAAAATCTAGCCCAATACATCGAAACGTGTAGCTTTCGCCCTTGTGCAAGTCATCTAATAAATATAATATTTCGGATTTGATTACCACGAAAATGTGGTCAAATTCGTCAATGACAAAACCTTATGTATTATATAAAATGTACTATCTATTATGATCGATCAAACAATATGGAAGAATGTTAATAAAGAAAATAACATCCTCTATTTTTCTATACATACTTCCATCTTCTTAAATATATGTAATTATCCGAGGAGGTGAGGATTTAATTCTAGGTATAATTGATTAATGATCTCATCATCTCGTGCTACATGTGATGCCCCCAGTATCGTGACTTAAAAATACCAACCTGTCTGATAAAAAGGGTCAAAGGATAATAATAAAAATAATAATAATAATAATAATAAAATAACGCGGTGATGAAAGTGAACAATATGAATTACTCAAGTGAAGAAATTTTTTTATAAGTTATTAAAAAGAAGTAAGTCTTGAGGGTCTATATTATTAATGCTAAAAACGTAAGCGATAACGTGAAGAAAATTTCCTTTTGTAAAAGAAAATAAAAAAGTCGTTATCCAGTAAAAATAGTGCTTTCAAAAAAAAAAAAAAAAAAACCGCCGCGCATTTCAAAAAGAAACAAGAAAAAAAAAGAAAATCTTCTAACGAATTCAGATACCAGAAAGCTTCGTCCTGCTATTAAACGGGGGAGGGGTAGAGAGAAGAGCTCCCCGCCACTAAAATCCCCCAAAAGCACTTCGTGTAAAGCTCTAGGTAAAATTTGAAATTCAAGAACCAGCGAGCCTAAAAAACAATAACAACAACGAAAGAAAAATAAAGCCTCCACGATGAAGACGAGGCCTATATAAATACAATTGGGAAGAAGTACGAAATACCCCAAAAGTTAAATGCGCCTCTAATCTGAAACGAGTTAAAGCTCAAAATTGCCTGTCTGTTAGAGCGCATAAGCCACTTGTAACGTCGTTCAGAGAGCATCGAAAGGGACATAGAAATTCCTCTCCATCGCTTGGAAGGTATTTTTATTAACAAAGTTATTTTTGTAAGTAAAATTTAATCTTATAATTATTTTGTGTTATTAAAAAGTAATGAAAATATATTATAATTCGACGGCAGAAGGATGTTATAAAATAATGGAAAATCAGATAAACTTCTTTTGTGTCTTATGATAATTATAGGAATCTTGTGTATATTTAAATAAACTTGTGTTTACAATGTGTAAGGAGGTGGGAATCCCCTATCCTTCGGTACTCTTACCCCCCCAAAATCGGGTAGGGAAAGAAGGTTGAACTTGTAAATAAAACTTTAAGAAATGCTTGTAATACGGGTACCGTAAAGGTCTTCCGTGAAACTTGATAATAAAAATTTCCTTTTTTTTAGGAAAGAAAGTGTAATTTTGTATTTTTAAGAGTAACAAAAATTTATATTTTAAATGGCGAAAAATGTAGAACAAAGAAACGCTTGTAAAACGGACTTTAAGGAGATACCGTTATTATTCATATAATAAGATTCCTTCTTTGGAAAAAAAAAATTTTGTAACTGGGTATTTTTTAAGAATAAGAAAATTTATAGTCTAAAACATTTTTGTGAGGTCTTTACGATCGGGTTTTAAATGCATGACGGGATCTCCATATTTTAAAAAAAATTATTTTTTTTTTTTTTTAAATAATATAATTAACTTAGGAAATTTCAATTCCCCTGAAAAAAAAAAAAAAAATTTTAATGAAATTATTATAAATTAGTTATATACGAATTTATTTTATGTGCTATTTGGAAGATATGTCTGATCAAAATTATTTTTATGATGTTGTATGGTGCCGAATTGTTATATATTGTTCGAATTAATATAAAAGCATATAAAAATTATCTAGTAGAACGAAAAGTAATAAAACTTTCGTTCATTATACCATGTGAGAGGGGGGAGGAGTTATCTCCTGTCCCAAATCGACATCTGACTATGACGTCATTGGGTAGGTGCAGGTCTATAGGCAGAAGACCGAGGCGTTAAAAAAAAAAAAAAAAAAAAAAAAAAAAAAAAATATTTTTTAATCAGCAAACTGAATTAAGTTTAAAAAAATTTTTTGCCGACTTTAAAATTTAAAAATATTTAGAATAAGGCAAAGGTCTGATCTAAGATGCAAAGGAACTAAAGATAAGAATTGTTATAAAATATACATATTATATCTTATACATTTAAAGTTAGAACCTTTGATATAAAATCTCATGAGAGAGAACTAGTTAATCAATGCATGAAAGAGCATGTGATGGTAAACCCACATTCGAGGCAAAAATCAACAACATAACTATGTTATGGTATGTTATTTAAAATTGAAACAGCCAATAGAACGTCTCTCTCCTACTGGCAAAATCTGGTATCGGAGGAAAGACGCGAGTTGAGGCTAAGACAACAAAGCCATCAACAAGTGCCCAGGGCCTGTCCCTGGCATTAAAAATATATTTTTGTAATAAAATTAAAGGTGTTAAACTATAATTAATGTTCTTATAATAAGATCTTTTTTAAGTGTCAGATTTGATACGTAGTATTGATCACAAGTGAAATAATAAGATATAAAAATTAGAGAGAGTGGTAAAAATCTAGCCCAATACATCGAAACGTATAGCTTTCGCCCTTGTGCAAGTCATTCTAATAAATATAATATTTCGGATTTGATTACTCACGAAAATGTGGTCAAATTGTCAATGACAAAATCCTTATGTATTATATAAAATAAAAATTATCTATTATGATCTGCGATCAAACAATATAAGAAGAATGTTAATAAAGAAAATAACATCCTCTATTTTTCTATACACCTTCCATCTTCTTAATATATGTACCCGAGGAGGTGAGTGATTTAATTCTAGGTATAATTGATTAATGATCTCATCATCTCGTGCTACATATATATAAATATATATATATATATATATATATATATATATATAGAGGCAAAGACTTAATAATATATATATATATATATATATATATATATATATATATATATATATATATATATATATATATATATATATATATATAACTAAATTCCGCATATAAAATAAAGGTAGAAATATAAATCTTAAGATAAATCAAATGGCAAGAAAAAAAAATCAGTTACCGAAAGATTATGAAAACTTGTGGGTTGACTTGATGCTCGATTTGTTTTGAAAGTATTCCTACTGTTCTTGGAAGTAGGAGAGCTGGTTACATTTTCAGGGAAGCTCAAATTTTTTGCTTTCGTCTAATTTTATATGTACATATATTTAATATATAATTTTATATATCATTTTATAATTTGGTTTTTGTGGTGAATCTGAAAAGAGTTTGAGAGGATTGGTAGAGAGATTTGGCAGGGTGTGTAAAAGGAAGTAAAAGTAAGGTTATGTTTGTGAATGAGGACAGTCCTTAGCATGAAGTTATGTTAGATTGTGAGCAGCTGGAACAGGTATCTTGAGTTTAAATATTTAGAACACATGTTGGATGAAAAGGGTACGGATGATGCAGAGTATAGTAGGAAAGTTGTAAATGGCAGAATGGTGCCTCTAGCAATTAAATCGTTGGTGGATGTATAGGGACTAAGTCTTGAGTGTGCTAGGTCTTACATGAGGGTATGTTGTTACCTGTGTTAATGTAGAGAAGTGAGACTATGGTCTGGAATAAGAGGTATAGATCTAAAGTTCAATATGTTCAGATGGACAATCTTAGGGGCGTGTGTTGTGGTTAGTGTGTTGGGAATCGACCGGATGGGAGACCGAAGAAAAAGTGGATTGAGTGTCAGCAAAGGAATGCTTGGAAGAGAAAAATGTGAATTTGGCAGAGGCGAGAAGAAAAGTGCATAATAGGAGTAAATGACGGTTTTTTTGAGGTGATATGGTTGTGGCCCCACTGAACCAAAGGATGAGCCCCACATTTATGTGAGGGTCCGTCGCGGTATATAAAGCTCTAGGGTAGATTTTCTAACTGCGACGAGTTCTCACTAATAGGTATAAAGAGGGCGGTAAAGCTGGGTTTTCTTTTCGACTTGTGTCATATTCTTCTACTACTACGGTGTATATCACGCATCTTTCCCCCAGTCTTGAGATGAAATTGGAGATGGAACAACAGGCGTTGTTGGTTGGTTATTATTATTATTATTACATATATATATGCATATATATTATTATATTATATATATATATATATATATATATATATTATTATATATATATATATATAATAATATTATTAGTATATTATTATATATATATTATTATTATATATATGTTATTATTATATATATATATATACATATTATTATTATGTTTCAAAATTATATCCACATCTTCAAATCATAATTATCATCAGTGTTTATAGTTTTATTGTATATACATATTATAAACATATATGACATATTATATATATATATATATATTATTATTATTATTATTATATATATATATTATGCTATATTATATATTATGATATAACATATACATGTATACCTACACATATTAATAGTATACCTAATTCTCCACATATTATATATATATATATATATATATATATATATATATATATATATATATATATATATAGAGAGAGAGAGAGAGAGAGAGAGAGAGAGAGAGAGAGAGAGAGAGAGAGAGAGAGAGAGAGAGAGAGAGAGAGAGAGAGAGAGAGAGAGAGAGAGAGAGAGAGAGAGAGAGAGAGAGAAAGAGAGAGAGAGAGAGAGAGAGAGAGAGAGAGAGAGAGAGAGAGAGAGAGAGAGAGAGAGAGAGAGAGAGAGAGAGAAAGAGAGATAGATAAAGAAAAAAAGAGAGAGAGAGAGAGAGAGAGAGAGAGAGAGAGAGAGAGAGAGAGAGAGAGAGAGAGAGAGAGAGAATTTTCTTTAGTATAAAGAAAGCTTGAATCAATTGAAAGGAAGATTCTTAGAGATGTTAATAAGATTCGGGTTCTAACCACTATATACGAATTGGCAACTGTGTTCGCAGGCTTTTATATAAGGCTAGTGTGCCAAAAAGTTATTTCAAAGATTAATTATAAATCAGCTCGTTAATTTATTTCGTTACAATATCGTTTTTCTATTATTTAGGAGTGAAAATTTATTTTACGATGTCCGTCGAATAGACAGAATTGACGAACAAACACAACACACACACCTATCATCATTGCGCATTGTTAGTTGGCGCAGATATATTGAAGTATCGACATTTATATATATATATATATATATATAAGAAGGTTGCTATATATATATTATATAGCATATGGTTAGTTGGCTATATATACAGTTGTTGTTGCTATATATATGTTATATATGCGGTGTTGTTATTTAT
>JABUQX010055610.1:0-20000 GCA_015478945.1 Trachelipus rathkii
CTTTTTAATAAAAAAATTTAACTTCTAAATTACGCTTTTTCTTAAATTTTCACCATACAAAATTTAAAACTCTTAAAGTACGATTTTCCTAAATTTCAAACATTTGAAATTATTTGGTTAAATCTTAAAAATTAAGTTTTAACAGTATTTTCAGCATTTAAAAAAATAATTGTGTTTCATTAAAATGTTATTTCAAAAAGCAGAAAAGTGAATTTATTAATAGTTTAGGTGTCTTAATTGACGTTTTTTTAATGAAATTTCAATATTTGTTCTATATATTAACCAAATATTCATTAGTTGGAAACCTGTTTTAGTAAAAAATTTAACTTCTAAAATTACGCTTTTTCTTAAATTTTCACATTACAAATTTAGAACTCTTAAAAGTACGATTTTTCCTAAATTTCAACATTTGAAATTATTTGTTAACTAAATATGAGTTTTTAACGGTATTTCAGCATTTGAAAATATAATGTGTTTCATTGAAATGCAATTTCAAAAAGCAGAAAAGAGAATTTATTAATTGTTTTAGGTGTCTTAAATTGACGTTTTTTAATGAAATTTCAATATTTGTTTTTATATACCAAATATTTCATTAGTTGTGAAAACCTGTTTTAATAAAAAATTTTAACTTCTAAAATTACGCTTTTGCTTAAATTTCACATTACAAATTAAAAAGAACTCTTAAAAGTACGATTTTTCTAAATTTCAACATTTGAAATTATTTGGTAAATCTTAAAATTGAGTTTTTAACGGTATTTTCAGCATTTGAAAAAATAATGTGTTTCATTGAAATGCAATTTCAAAAAGCAGAAAAGAGAATTTATTATTTGTTTTACGTGTCTTAAATTGACGTTTTTTAATGAAATTTTCATATTTGTTTTTATATACCAAATATTTCATTAGTTGTGAAAACCTGTTTTAATAAAAAAATTTAACTTCTAAAATTACGCTTTTTCTTAAATTTTCACATTACAAATTTAGAACTCTTAAAAGTACGATTTTTCCTAAATTTCAACATTTGAAATTATTTGTTAAATCTTAAAATTGAGTTTTTTACGGTATTTTCAGCATTTGAAAAAATGTGTTTCATTGAAATGCAATTTCAAAAAGCAGAAAAGAGAATTTATTAATTGTTTTAGGTGTCTTAAATTGACGTTTTTTAATGAAATTTCAATATTTGTTTTTATATACCAAATATTTCATTAGTTTTGAAAACCTGTTTTAATAAAAAAATTTTAACTTCTAAAATTACGCTTTTTCTTAAATTTTCACTTCATTGAAATTCAATTTCAAAAAGCTTAAAAGTGCGATTTTTCCTAAATTTCAACATTTGAAATTATTTGGTAAATCTTAAAATTGAGTTTTTAACGGTTTCAGCATTTGAAAAAATAATGTGTTTCATTGAAATCAATTTTCAAAAGCTGAAAAGTGAATTTATAATAGTTTTAGATGCAAATTGACGTTTTTTAATGATTATTTCAATATTTGTTTTTTATATACAAAATATTTCATTATTAGCTCTTATGAAGAACCTGTTTTATAAAAAATTTTAACTTCTCTCTCTCTCTCTTCTTAAAATTTTATACAGGTTCCCTTAAAAGTACGATTTTTCCTAAATTTCAACATTTGAAATTATTTGGTTAATCTTAAAATTGAGTTTTTAACGGTATTTTCAGCATTTGAAAAAATAATGTGTTTCATTGAAATGCAATTTCAAAAAGCAGAAAAGAGAATTTATTAATTGTTTTAGGTGTCTTAAATTGACGTTTTTTAATGAAATTTCAATATTTGTTTTTATATACCAAATATTAGTTGTGAAAACCTGTTTTAATAAAAAATTTTAACTTCTAAAATTACGCTTTTTCTTAAATTTTCACATTACAAATTTAGAACTCTTAAAAGTACGATTTTTCCTAAATTTCAACATTTGAAATTATTTGGTAAATCTTAAAATTGAGTTTTTAAGGTATTATCCAGCATTAAAAAATAATGTTTTTCATTGAAATGCAATTTCAAAAAGCAGAAAAGTGAATTTATTAATAGTTTTAGGTGTCTTAAATTGACGTTTTTTAATGAAATTTCAATATTTGTCTTTATATACCAAATATTTCATTAGTTGTGAAAACCTGTTTTAATAAAAAATTTAACTTCTAAAATTACGCTTTTTCTTAAATTTTCACATTACAAATTTAGAACTCTTTAAAAGTACGATTTTTCCTAAATTTCAACATTTGAAATTATTTGGTAAATCTTAAAATTGAGTTTTTAACGGTATTTTCAGCATTTGAAAAAATAATGTGTTTCATTGAAATGCAATTTCAAAAAGCAGAAAAGAGAATTCATTAATTATTTTCGGTGTCTTAAATTGACGTTTTTTAATGAAATTTCAATATTGATTGTTTTTATATACCAAATATTTCATTAGTTGTGAACCTGTTTTAAAATAAAAATGTTAATTCTAAAATTACGCTTGCTTAAAATTTTCACATTTACAAATTTAGAACTCTTAAAAGTACGATTTTTCCTAAATTTCAACATTTGAATTTATTTGGTAAATCTTAAAATTGAGTTTTTAACGGTATTTTCAGCATTTGAAAAAATAATGTGTTTCATTGAAATGCAATTTCAAAAAGCTGAAAAGTGAATTTATTAATTTTTTTATGAAATTTCAATATTTGTTTTTATATAATATTTCAATATTTGTTATTTATATACCAAATATTTTCATTAGTGTTTGAAAAACCTGTTTTAATAAAAAATTTAACTTCTAAAATTACGCTTTTTCTTAAATTTTCACATTACAAATTTAGAACTCTTAAAAGTACGATTTTTCCTAAATTTCAACATTTGAAATTATTTGGTTAATCTTAAAATTGAGTTTTTAACGGTATTTTCAGCATTTGAAAAAAAAAAATGTTGTGTTATCATGAAGCAATTTCCAGAAAAAGGCAGGAAGGGAATTATTTAATCTGTTTTAGGTGTCTTAATTGACGTTTTCTTAAATTTTCAATAAATTTGTTTTATATACCAAATATTTCATTAGTTGTGAAAACCTGTTTTAATAAAAAATTTTAACTTCTAAAATTACGCTGTTTCTTAAATTTTCACATTACAAATTTAGAACTCTTAAAAGTACGATTTTTCCTAAATTTCAACATTTGAAATTATTTGGTAAATCTTAAAATTGAGTTTTTAACGGTATTTTCAGCACTTGAAAAAAAATGTGTTTCATTGAAATGCAATTTCAAAAAGCAGAAAGGTGAATTTATTAATATGTTTTAGGTGTTCTAAAATTGACGTTTTTTTAATGAAATTTCAATATTTGTTTTTTTATATAACCAAATATTTCATTAGTTGTGAAACTGTTTTAAAAAAATTAAAACTTCTAAAATTACGATTTTTGCTTAAAATTTCACATTACAAAAATTTAGAACTCTTAAAGTACAATTTTTCTAAATTTCAACATTTGAAATTTATTTGGTTAAATCTTAAATTGAGTTTTTAACGGTATTTCTAGCATATTTGAAAAAATAATGTTGTTTCATTGAAATGCAATTTAAAAAACAGAATAAGAGAATTTATTATTTCTGTTTAATGTGAAGAATGAAACTGTTTTAATGAAATTTTCATTATTTTCTTTAAGCTAAATTAATTAGTTGTGTAAAACCTAGTTTTAATAAAAATGTTAACTTCTAAAATTACGCTTTTCTTAAATTTTTCACATTACAATTTTAGAAAAACTCTTAAAAAGTACGATTTTTCCTAAATTGCAACATTTGAAATTATTTTTGGTAATTCTTAAAATTGAGTTTTTAACGATTTTCAGCATTTGAAAATATAATGTGTTTCATTGAAATGCAATTTCAAAAAGCAGAAAAGTGAATTTATTAATAGTTTTAGATGCCTAAAATTGCTATTTTTTTTTATGCTATTTCAATATTTTGTTTATATACAAATATTATTAGTTTGAAAACCGTTGTGTAATAAAAAAATTTAACTTCTAAAATTACGCTTTCCTTAAATTTTCACATTACAAATTATAAGTTCTCTAAAAGTACGATTTTTTCCTAAATTTAACATTGAAATTATTGGGAAATTTTAAAATGAAGTTTTTACGGTATTTTTCAGCATTTTAAAAACATAAGTGTTTCATGAAATGCAATTTCAAAAAGCAGAAAAGAGAATTATTAATTGTTTTAAGGTGTCTAAATTGACGTTTTTTAATGAAAATTTCATATTTGTTTTTATTACCAATATTTCATTAGTTTTGCAAACACCTGTTTTAATAACAAATTAAAACTTCTAAAATTACTTCTTAAATTTTCACATAGCAAATTTAGAACTCTTAAAAAGTAGCGATTTTTCCTAAATTTGAACATTTGAAATTATTTTGTAATCCTTAAAATTGGAGTTTTTAACGGTATTTTTCAGCATTTGAAAAAATTAATGTGTGTTTCATTGAATGCTATTTCAAAAGCAGAAAAGTGAATTTATCAATAGTTTTTAGTTTCTTAAATTGACGTTGTTTTAATGAAATTTCAATATTTGTTTCTTACCTATACCAAAATATTCATTAGTTTGTGAAAACCCTGTCTTAGTACAAAATTTAACTTTAAAATTTACGCTTTTCTAAATTTCAATTACAAATTTAGACTCTAAAAGTACCGATTTTTTCCTAAATTTCAACATTTGAAATTATTTTATTAAATGCTTAAAATTGAGTTTTTAACGGTATTTCAGCATTTTGAAAACAATGTGTTTCATTGAAATGCATTTTTAAAAAACCAGAAAAGAGAATTTATTAAATTGTTTTAGGTGTCTTAAAATTGACGTTTTTAATGAAATTTCAAATTTTTTTTTTTTATATACAAATATATTCATTAGTTGTTGAAAACTGTTTTTAATAAAAATTTTAACTTCTAAAATTACGCTTTTACTTAAATTTTCACATTACAAATTTAGAACTCTTAAAAGTACGATTTTTCCTAAATTTCAACATTTGAAATTATTTGGTAAATCTTAAAATTGAGTTTTTAACGGTATTTTCAGCATTTGAAAAAATAATGTGTTTCATTGAAATGCAATTTCAAAAAGCTGAAAGTGAATTTATTAATAGTTTTAGATGTCTTAAATTGACGTTTTTTAATGAAATTTCCATATTTGTTTTTATATACCAAATATTTCATTAGTTGTGAAAACCTGTTTTAAAAAAAAATTTAACTTCTAAAATTACGCTTTTTCTTAAATTTTCACATTACAAATTTAGAACTCTTAAAAGTACGATTTTTCCTTAAATTTCAACTTTTGAAATTATTTGTTAATCTTAAAATTGAGTTATTTACGGGATTTTTTTTCAGCAATTGAAAAATAATGTGTTTCATTGAAATTGCAATTTCAAAAAAAGCAAAAAGCGAATTTAAATTGTTTTTAGGTGTCTTAAATTGACGTTTTTTAATGAAATTTCAATATTTGTTTTTATATACCAAATATTTCATTAGTTGTGAAAACCTGTCTTAATAAAAAATTTTAACTTCTAAAATTACGCTTTTTCTTAAATTTTCACATTACAAATTTAGAACTCTTAAAAGTACGATTTTTCCTAAATTTCAACATTTGAAATTATTTGGCAAATCTTAAAATTGAGTTTTTAACGGTATTTTCAGCATTTGAAAAAATAATGTGTTTCATTGAAATGCTATTTCAAAAAGCAGAAAAGTGAATTTATTAATAGTTTTAGGTGTCTTAAATTGACGTTTTTTAATGAAATTTCAATATTTGTTTTTATATACCAAATATTTCATTAGTTGTGAAAACCTGTTTTATAAAAAAATTTAACTTCTAAAATTACGCTTTTTCTTAAATTTTCACATTACAAATTTAGAACTATTAAAAGTACGATTTTTCCTAAATTTCAACATTTGAAATTATTTGTAAATCTTAAAATTGAGTTTTTAACGGTATTTTCAGCATTTGAAAAAATAATGTGTTTCATTGAAATGCAATTTCAAAAAGCAGAAAAGAGAATTTATTAATAGTTTTAGGTGTCTTAAATTGACGTTTTTTAATGAAATTTCAATATTTGTTTTTATATACCAAATATTTCATTAGTTGTTGAAACCATGTTTATAAAAAATGTTAAATATATAAAAATTACGCTTTTGCTTAAATTTCACATTACAAATTTAGAACTCTTAAAAGTACGATTTTTCCTAAATTTCAACATTTGAAATTATTTGGTAAATTTTAAAATTGAGTTTTTAACGGTATTTTCAGCATTTGAAAAAATAATGTGTTTCATTGAAATGCAATTTCAAAAAGCAGAAAAGTTGAATTTATTGAATAGTTTTAGATGGTCCTAAATTGACGTTTTAAATGCTATTTCAATATTTGTTTTTATATACCAAATATTTCATTAGTTTTGAAAACCTGTTTTAATAAAAAAATTTAACTTCTAAAATTACGCTTTCTTAAATTTTCACATTACAAATTTAGAACTCTTAAAAGTACGATTTTTCCTAAATTTCAACATTTGAAATTATTTGGTAAATCTTAAAATTGAGTTTTTAACGGTATTTTCAGCATTTGAAAAAAAATGTGTTTCATTGAAATCGATTGCAAAAATCAGAAAATGAGATTTATTTTAAGTGTTTTAGGTGGTCTTAAATTGACGTTTTTTAATGAAATTTTCAATATTTTTTTTTATATACCAAATATTTCATTAGTTGTGAAAACCTGTTTTAATAAAAAATTTTAACTTCTAAAATTACGCGTTTTCTTAAATTTTCACATTACAAATTTAAACTCTTAAAGTTCCTCTCTCTCTCTCTTTCAACATTTGAAATTTATTTGGTAAATCTTAAAAGTTGAGTTTTTAACGGTATTTCAGCATTTGAAAAAAATAATGTTTTCATTGAAATGCTATTTCAAAAAGCAGAAAAGTGAATTTATTAATAGTTTTAGGTGTCTTAAATTGACGTTTTTTAATGAAATTTCAATATTTGTTTTTATATACCAAATATTTCATTAGTTGTGAAAACCTGTTTTAATAAAAAATTTTAACTTCTAAAATTACGATTTTTCTTAAATTTTCACATTACAAATTTAGAACTCTTAAAAGTTGTTTTAGGTGTCTTAAATTGAGTTTTTTTAATTATTTGTTAATTCTTAAAATTGAGTTTTTAACGGTATTTTCAGCATTTGAAAAAATAATGTGTTTCATTGAAATGCAATTTCAAAAAGCAGAAAAGAGAATTTATTAATTGTTTTAGGTGTCTTAAATTGACGTTTTTTAATGAAATTTCATTAATTTTTTTTTTTTATATCAAATTATTTGTTTTAATCTTAAAATTGTTTTAAAACAATTTTAAGTTCTAAAATTACGCTTTTTCTTAAATTTTCACATTACAAATTTAGAACTCTTAAAAGTACGATTTTTCCTAAATTTCAACATTTGAAATTATTTGGTTAATCTTAAAATTGAGTTTTTAACGGTATTTTCAGCATTGAAAATATAATGTGTTTCATTGATATGCCAATTTCAAAAAAGCTGAAAAGTGAATTTAATTAATAGTTTAGGTGTCTTAAATTGACGTTTTTTAATGAAATTTCAATATTTGTTTTTATATACCAAATATTTCATTAGTTGTGAAAACCTGTTTTAATAAAAAAAAATTTAACTTCTAAAATTACGCTTTTTTTCTTAATTTTTAAACTACGAACTTAGAACTCACAAAATAAAGATCGAAATTACGAATTTTTCCAAAATTTCAACATTTGCAATTATTTGGTAATTCTTAAAATTTGAGTTTTTTAACGGTTTTTCAGCATTTGAAAAAATAATGTGTTTCATTGAAATGCAATTTCAAAAAGCAGAAAAGTGAATTTATTAATAGTTTTAGGTGTCTTAAATTGACGTTTTTTAATGAAATTTCAATATTTGTTTTTATATACAAAATATTTCATTAGTTGTGAAAACCTGTTTTAATAAAAAAATTTAACTTCTAAAATTACGCTTTTTCTTAAATTTTCACATTACAAATTTAGAACTCTTAAAAGTACGATTTTTCCTATATTTCAACATTTGAAATTATTTGGTTAATCTTAAAATTGAGTTTTTAACGGTATTTTCAGCATTTGAAAAAAATAATGTGTTTCATTGAAATGCAATTTCAAAAAGCAGAAGCGAATTTATTAATAGTTTTATGTGTCTTAAATGATGTTTTTTAATGAAATTTAATCATTTGTTTTATATTACCAAATATTTCATATTTGTTTTAGTAAAAAATTTTAACTTCTAAAATTACGCTTTTTCTTAAATTTGTAATGTGAAAACATTACAAATTTAGAACTCTTAAAAGTACGATTTTTCCTAAATTTCAACATTTGAAATTATTTGGTAATTCTTAAAATTGAGTTTTTTACGGGGATTTTCAGCATTTGAAAAAATAATGTGTTTCATTGAAATGCAATTTCAAAAAGCAGAAAAGCGAATTTATTAATAGTTTTAGGTGTCTTAAATTGACGTTTTTTAATGAAATTTCAATATTTGTTTTTATATACCAAATATTTCATTAGTTGTGAAAACCTGTTTTAATAAAAAATTTTAACTTTAAAATTACGCTTTTTCTTAAATTTTCACATTACAAATTTAGAACTCTTAAAAGTACGATTTTTCCTAAATTTCAACATTTGAAATTATGGTTAAATCTTAAAATTGAGTTTTAACGGTATTTTCAGCATTTGAAAAATTAATGTTGTTTTCATTGAAATGCAATTATCAAAAAAAGCAGAAAGTTGAATTTATTAATAGTTTTAGTGTGTTCTTAAATTGACGTTTTTTATTAAATTTAATAGTTGATTTTAATTAACAAATTTTTTATTAACTTGTGAAAACCTGTTTTAATAAAAAAAATTTAACTTAAAATTACGCTTTTTGCTTAAATTTTCACATTACAAATTTAGAACTCTTAAAAGTACGATTTTTCCTAAATTTCAACATTTGAAATTATTTGGTAAATCTTAAAATTGAGTTTTTAACGGTATTTTCAGCATTTGAAAAAATAATGTGTTTCATTGAAATGCAATTTCAAAAAGCAGAAAAGAGAATTTATTAATTGTTTTAGGTGGTATTAAATTGACGTTTTTAATGAAATTTTCAATATTTGGTTTTATATTACCAAATATTTTTCATTAGCTATCAGTGTCCTTACAAACCGTTTTAATAAAAAATTTTAACTTCTAAATTACTCTTTTTTCTTTAATTTTTCACATTAAAAATTTAAACTTTTAAAAAGAACTATTTTTTCCAAAATTTCAACATTTGAAATTATTTGGTAGATCTTAAAAATGTAGTTTTTAACGGATTTTTCAGCATTTTTGGAAAAATAATGTGTTTATTGAAATGCCAATTTCAAAAAGCAGAAAAGTGAATTTATTAATAGTTTTAGGTGTCTTAAATTGAAGATTGATGTTTTTAATGAAATTTCAATATTTGTTTTCTATATACAAATATTCATTAAGTTGTGAAAAAACATATTTTAACTAAAAAGAATTTTAACTTCAAAATTTACCGCTTTATCTTAAAAATTTCACATTACAAATTTAGAATTCTTAAAAAGTACGATTTTTCCTAAATTTCAACATTTGAAATTATTGGTAATTCTTAAAATTGAGTTTTTTAACAGTATTTTCGCATTTTGAAAGAAAATTAATGGTTTCATTGAATGCATATTTCAAAAAAGCTGAAAAGTGGATTTATAATATTTTAGATGTCTTAAATGACGGTTTTTAATGAATTTTCAATATGTTTTTAATACCAAATATTTTCATTAGTTGTGAAATCTGTTTTAATAAAAAAATGTTAACTTCTAAAATTACGCATTTTTCTTTTAAATTTTTACATTTCAAATTTAAAATCTTAAAAATAAGATTTTTTCTTAAATTTTTAAATTTTAAAATTTTTGGTTAATTCTAAAAATGAGTTTTTAACGGTTTTTTTCAGCATTGAAAAAATAATGTGTTTTCATTGAAATGCAATTCAAAAAGCAGAAAAGAGAATTTATTAATTGTTTTTTGAGGTGTCTTAAATTGACGTTTTTTAATGAAATTTCAATATTTGTTTTTATATACCAAATATTTCATTACTTGTGAAAACCTGTTTTAATAAAAAATTTTAACTTCTAAAATTATGCTTTTCTTAAATTTTCACATTACAAATTTAGAACTCTTAAAAGTACGATTTTTCCTAAATGTCAACATTTGAAATTATTTTGTAAATCTTAAAATTGAGTTTTTAACGGTATTTTCAGCATTTGAAAAAATAATGTGTTTCATTAAATGCAATTTCAAAAAGCAGAAAAGGATTTATTAATAGTTTAGATGTCTTAAATTTGACGTTTTTTAATGAAATTTCAATATTTTATTTTATATACCAAATATTTCATTAGTTGTGAAAACCTGTTTTAATAAAAAAATTTAACTTCTAAAATTACGCTTTTTCTTAAATTTTCACATTACAAATTTAGAACTCTTAAAAAGTACGATTTTCCTAAATTTCAACATTTGAAATTATTTGGTAAATCTTAAAATTGAGTTTTTAACGGTATTTTCAGCATTTGAAAAAATAATGTGTTTCATTGAAAATTGCAATTTTCAAACAAAAGCAAAAAAGAGAAATTTAATTAATTGTTTTGGGTGTTCTTAAATTGACGTTTTTAATGAAATTTCAATATTTGTTTTTATATACCAAATATTTCATTAGTTGTGAAAACCTGTTTTAATAAAAATTTTTTTCTAAAATTACGCTTTTTGTTAAATTTTCACATTACAAATTTAGAACTCTTAAAAGTACGATTTTTCCTAAATTTCAACATTTGAAATTATTTGGTAATTCTTAAAATTGAGTTTTTAACGGTATTTTCAGCATTTGAAAAAATAATGTGTTTCATTGAAATGCCATTTCAAAAAGCAGAAAAGCGAATTTATTAATAGTTTTAGGTGTCTTAAATTGACGTTTTTTAATGAAATTTCAATATTTGTTTTTATATACGAAATATTTCATTAGTTGTGAAAACCTGTTTTAATAAAAAATTTTAACTTCTAAAATTACGCTTTTTCTTAAATTTTCACATTACAAATTTAGAACTCTTAAAAGTACGATTTTTCCTAAATTTCAACATTTGAAATTATTTGGTAATTCTTAAAATTGAGTTTTTAACGGTATTTTCAGCATTTGAAAAAATAATGTGTTTCATTGAAATGCAATTTCAAAAAGCTGAAAAGTGAATTTATTAATAGTTTTAGATGTCTTAAATTGACGTTTTTAATGAAATTTCAATATTTGTTTTTATATACCAAATATTTCATTAGTTGTGAAAACCTGTTTTAATAAAAAAAGTTTTAACTTCTAAAATTACGCTTTTTCTTAAATTTTCACATTACAAATTTAGAACTCTTAAAAGTACGATTTTTCCTAAATTTCAACATTTGAAATTATTTGGTAAATCTTAAAATTGAGTTTTTAACGGTATTTTCAGCATTTGAAAAAATAATGTGTTTCATTGAAATGCAATTTCAAAAAGCAGAAAAAAAGATTATTTATTATAATTTGTTTTAGGTGTCTTAAATTTGACGTTTTTAATGAAATTTCAATATTTGTTTTTATTAGTTGTCATTAGTTGGAAAAACCTGTTTTAATAACAATTTTAACTTCTAAAATTACGCTTTTTCTTAAATTTTCACTTACAAATTTAAAACTCTTAAATGTACGATTTTCCTAAATTTCAAACATTTGAAAATTATTTGGTTAAATCTTAAAATTGAGTTTTTAACAGTGTTTTCAGCATTTGAAAAAATAATGTGTTTCATTGAAATGCAATTTCAAAAAGCAGAAAAGTGAATTTATTAATAGTTTTAGATGTCTTAAATTGACGTTTTTAATGAAATTTCAATATTTGTTTTTATATACCAAATATTTCATTAGTTGTGAAAACCTGTTTTAATAAAAAAAATTATAACTTCTAAAATTACGCTTTTTCTTAAATTTTCACATTACAAATTTAGAAAACTCTTAAAAGTACGATTTTTCCTAAATTTCAACATTTGAAATTATTTGGTTAATCTTAAAATTGAGTTTTTAACGGTATTTTCAGCATTTGAAAAAATAATGTTTCATTGAAATGCTATTTCAAAAAGCAGAAAAGAGATTTATTATTGTTTTAGGTGTCTTAAATTGATGCTTTTTAATTGAAATTTCAATATTTGTTTTTATATACCAAATATTTCATTATTTGAAATTATTTGGTAAATCTTAAAATTTTAACTTCTAAAATTACGCTTTTTCTTAAATTTTCACATTACAAATTTAGAACTCTTAAAAGTACGATTTTTCCTAAATTTCAACATTTGAAATTATTTGGTAATTCTTAAAATTGAGTTTTTAACGGTATTTTCAGCATTTGGAAAAATAATGTGTTTCATTGAAATGCCATTTCAAAAAGCAGAAAAGCGAATTTATTAATAGTTTTAGGTGTCTTAAATTGACGTTTTGTAATGAAATTTCAATATTTGTTTTTATATACCAAATATTTCATTAGTTGTGAAAACATGTTTTAATAAAAAATTTTAACTTCTAAAATTACGCTTTTTCTTAAATTTTCACATTACGAATTTAGAACTCTTAAAAGTACGATTTTTCCTAAATTTCAACATTTGAAATTTGTTGGTAAATCTTAAAATTGAGTTTTTAACGGTATTTTCAGCATTTGAAAAAATAATGTGTTTCATTGAAATGCAATTTTAAAAAGCTGAAAAGTGAAATTCACTTTTCAGCTTTTTAAAATTGCATTTCAATAGTTTTAGGTGTCTTAAATTGACTTTTTTTAATGAAATTTCAATATTTGTTTTTATATACCAAATATTTCATTAGTTTTAAAACCTGTTTTAATAAAAAAATTTAACTTCTAAAATTACGCTTTTTCTTAAATTTTCACATTACAAATTTAGAACTCTTAAAAGTACGATTTTTCCTAAATTTCAACATTTGAAATTATTTGGTAAATCTTAAAATTGATTTTTTAACGGTATTTTCAGCATTTGAAAAAATAATGTGTTTCATTGAAATGCAATTTCAAAAAGCAGAAAAGAGAATTTATTAATTGTTTTAGGTGTCTTAAATTGACGTTTTTTAATGAAATTTCAATATTTGTTTTTATATACCAAATATTTCATTAGTTGTGAAAACCTGTTTTAATAAAAAAATTTAACTTCTAAAATTACGCTTTTTCTTAAATTTTCACATTACAAATTTAGAACTCTTAAAAGTACGATTTTTCCTAAATTTCAACATTTGAAATATTTTTGGGAGATCTTTAAAAACAAAATTTAAATATTTTCCCTGGATGAAAAAAAAGGGAGTTTTCAAGAAATGCAATTTCAAAAAGGAGAAAAAGCGAATTAATTAATTGTTTTAGGTGTCTTTAATTAGTTTTTATTGAATTTCAATATTTGTTTTTTATACCAAATATTTCAATAAGTTGTGAAAAACCTGTTTTAATTAAAAAATTCTTAAATTCTAAAATACCGCTTTTTTAAAACTTATCACATTACCAATTAGAACTTTTAAAAGTTTTACGATTTTTCCAAAATTTCAACATTGAAATTATTGTGGTAAATCTTAAAATTGAGTTTTAACGGTATTTTCAGCAATTTGAAAAAAATAATGTTTCATTTGAAATGCAATTTTTAAAAAGCTTGAAAAGTTAATTATTAATAGTTAGTGTTGTTCTTAGAAATTGATCGTTTTTTAATGAAATTCTATATTTGTTTTTATATACCAAATATATTTCATTAGTTGTGGAAAACTGTTTTAATAACAAATTTTTAACTTCTAAAAAATTACGCTTTTGCTTAAATTTTTCACATTACAAATTTTAGAACTCTTAAAAGTACATTTTTCCTAAATTTCAACACATTTTGAAATTATTTGGTAATTTCTTAAAATTGAGTTGTTTACGGGATTTTCAGCATTTGGAAAAAAATGTGTTCATTGAAATGCCATTTTCAAAAAGCAGAAAAGCGATTTATTAATAGTTTTAGGTGTCTTAAATTGACGTTTTAATGAAATTTCAATATTTTTTTTATTAACCAAATATTCATTAGTTGTGAAAACTGTTTAAATAAAATTAGAATGATTATATTTATCTCTCGATAAAAGTAAGTACATTTGGCTGTCAACGTCTTTTAGTGTAACTTTATAATTAATAAAGAGTATTTTAACTCTAATATTATAATAATATACTCCCTTTATAAAGTGATTACTCTCGCTGTATCCTAATAATTATCTTCTAGATATCTATCATGAAATTCCACTCTTATAAATATTTCTTTATATAATTGTTAGTTTTAAAGGAGATTTTCTCATAGATCATTGAATATAATATGAAATTAAAAAAAATAATAGAAAGCTCTATAATTGAAAACGAACAAATTCTCAAAATAAGACAGCGAGATAACATGATAATTTTGATTCAATGTTATATTATTATGGTATGTCTTAAATTGACGTTTTTATATGAATTAATTATTTCAATTATTTTGTATATATTTATAATATATATCCAAATTTCTCATATATTAGTTTTTAGATAATATATCCATAGTTTTAATTATAAATAAATAAAATTATTACTATCTAAAATTACTCGATACTTTATTTCTTAAATTTTCACTATTTACAAATTTTAGGTATACTCGTTTATAAAAGTATCGATTATTTTATCTAAAATTTCCAATTACATTTGATAAGTTATTTAGGGTAAATCTTTTAAAATTTTAGTGTTTTTTATTACTCAGGTATATATTATATTTCAAGCATTTGAAAAATACAAAATGTGTTTCATTGGAATTGCATTATTCTAAATAGTCTCAGAATAAAAGCGAATTTATTTAATTGTTATTATTTTATAGGTGATAAGGTGACTTATAATATTTGATACGTTATATTTAAAATTTATATGAAATTTTAATAATATATTATGTTTTTAATTAATTCATCGCACGACATTAATCCATCAATTAGTATATTGTCTAAGTACACCGTTTAATTTATATAAACAATATCAAGTTTGTATTAACGTTTTTAAAATTTGATTCCTTATTATTCTTTTGTACATTTTCAGACTTGGTGACTATATTTTTCTTGTTAATCTCCATATCTATTATTGTGTCTACGATATTTTTTCCTTCGTATATTTTCATAAACAGATATAGTATGAAGAAATTAATTATGGATAGAAATATAAAATTATTCTTATTTGACAACGTTATAGGATTTAAGAGCGGTATTTTTCCAAGCACTTCTGAAACCAATATATTCACCTCGCTGTCTTCTTATTTATGATACTCGCCAACATTCAATTAATAAGTCAGATAACATTATTTCAAACTTATTTTCCCCTCACCTGTTCCCTCTAAAAAATATTTACCCTAACTTTTCTTTTAGTGTCTCTTGATGTCTCGTATATTGAACTTGTTGCCCATATTTTTCGGCGTTTTTATATCTCGCTTAATATTTCTCCCTCAAATATTTTTTTCGCTGATGTTAGATAACTTATAGCAAAAAATTGTATGATTCTCTTTAGTATATATCGCAACACAATGTATTATAATATTATTTTCAAAGACAAGATTTAATAACTTTCTCTATAACAATTATCGCGTATTTTCTCTCTATTAGAAAATATCACTATACCCATTACAAATTAGAACTCCAATTCGCTCTTAAACTACGTATTTTTCCGCTAGACTCTCTCAACATTATAACGATTATATTTTGTTTGATTAACTGCCTCTCAAGGTTTATTGAGTTAAGACGGAAATTTCTTATATGAGACACGTATTTGAAAATAAAATCACATGTGACGATTTTGTGTGATAATATTATAATAATGTTGTTAATGATTCATTTGTTAAATTATGCAATTTACGCACAAATTACTAGTAGCTAGTAATGAGGAGAAGAGTTCCCGCTCTAATTGATCGTGTTCAGGGATGTCTCGGACGCTTAAATTGTAAAAGTGTTTTAAAAATGAGCATCTCTATATATATATATATTGAATTATAATATACATGAAAAAGAAAAAGAGTTAAAGAAACGAAACTATTCTGCAAAACCCTAGCTGTAACAAAGAGCCGTGAGATATATAAAAATAAAAAATTATTTAATTTAACTAAAAAATTACGTCACTATTTTTTATAGGCATGGCTCTTTTCATTGATGTGTTCGATTTCACAATTATAGATTGTTTTAGAAACTCTTACACTATTGATAAGTTGTAACAGAATATGTTTACCAAAACATCTCTCAAAGATCATTAATAGAGAAAATATTTGGTGTAATATATATTTTGACTTAAATATATTGTATTAATTTATTAACGCGCGGGGTATATTTATTTCAGCATTTGGAATAAATATATAAATGTTATTCATATGAATAATATGCTATACTATTTCAAAATAAAGCAGTAAAAGCGAATTTATTAATAGTTTTAGGTATGTCTTAAATTGACGTTTATTTTTAATGAAATTATCATAATATATTATGTTTTTTATTTTAAACGATTTAAAAAATTATTAATTCATTAGTTTGTGTATAAAACATGTTTTAAATTAAAAAATATTTTAAATATTTTACTAAAATACTAGCTTATATATATATATTTTCTCATTTATAAATTTTCAAACTAATTACGAATTTTTAATACTCTTATAAAAGTATACTCGAGTTTTTCCAAATTATTCATAACATATTTGATAAATTATTTTATAGGTAATTCTAAAATATTTGTAGTTATTTAACAGTATTTTCAGCATTTGGATAAATAAAATTTATCACATTTTCATTTGTTATACTCTATAATGAAGTAGCAAATTCGATTTAGAGTCGAAAAAAATTTATTAAATTAGTATGTTCAGTAGAATATATCGGAAAATATATAATACCGAATATATGGTATATTTTATTTTATTATATACCAAATATCCATTTAGTTTTGATAAATACTCATATGTTTATTAATAATAATAAAAATATTATTAACTTACTAAATTTATTATTTTACTTAAATATTTTATTCAATATTCATTACAATTTAAGAACTCTTAAAAGTACGATTTTCATAAATTAGTCCATATCAAATTAGGTTGAAATGATCATGGCAGCCAATAGCGATTAATATTTTTAACGGTAACGTTCATCAAAATAAGACATTTGAATAATAATATAATAATTATATATGTGTTTTACATAATTTGAAAATGCTAATTTCATAAAATAAGCATGAAATTAAGTAGAGAATTTATATTAATTGTTTTAGGCGTCTTAAATAATTTTATACTATTGACATTTAAAAGATAAAATATCCAAATAATTGATTTATTTATTTAATTAATTACAGCTATCTCATTTCTGATGAAAACCTTTTTTTAATATAAAAAAAATTTAACTATTATCTATAAAACTTATACGCTTGCTTAAATTTATTACCACATTACAAATTTAGAAACTCTTAATGATACTCAGATATTATTTCTCCATAAATTTCAATATACAATTTGTGAAAAATTATTAATATTTATATTAGGTATAATTCTATAATAAATTGTAAGTGAGAGATGGGTAAGATTTGTGAATCTCTTGGTTCTGTCAAGTCACCTGAACAAAAAATGTAGTGTAATAGTGATTTGTTCATTTGGATAATCAATTTGACAATATATCTCATAAAAAGAGCAGATTAATAAGCTGAAATTTTAATTAATAGTATTTAGGTTGTCTTTTAATAATTGACGTTTTTTATAATTGAATAATTACATATTTGTTTTTATATACCCCAAATGTTTTAATATATAGTTTTGAAAACTCAATATATTTTAAAAAAATTTTATAACTTTACTAATAAATCTAACGCTTTTTCTATTATAATTTCCACATTTAACGAATTTAGAAACTCTTAAAAGTACGATTTTTCCTAAATTTCATAATTTTGAAATAAGTATTTTATATATATATATATATGAGTAATTCCATACCAGTTCAACCAAGCAGTTTTCAACGGATATTTCAGTCAATATTGTGAGAAAAAATAATGTTATTCATTAGAAATGCCAATTTCAAAAAGCATGAAAAGTGATATTAATAGTGTTGGTACTTAAATGACGTTTTTTAATGAAATTTCAATATTTGTTTTTTAATATATATACACTCCAAATATTTCTCATTTAGTGTGAAACTACTGTTTTTAAATTATAAATAATTTATAATATCAAAATTATGCTTTTTCTTAAAATAATTTCACCTAATTTATACCAAATTAGAACTTCTTAAAATGTAACGATTTTTTTACTTAAAATTTCATAACTATTATTTAGAATTATAATATTATATTTAGTTAAAATTTTAAAATTGAGTATTTTATTACTCGGTATTTATTCAGTGCATTTTGGAAAACATATGTGTTTTCAATTTGAAAATGTCAAATATATTTCATAAAAATGACAGAAAATTAGAAATCTTAATATTAATTGTTTATTATTAGGATATATGTTCTTAAATTGACGTTTTATTTATATGATAATATTATTCAAATATATTTGTTATTTTATATAACTCAAATATATTTCTACTAATTATATAGATTATAAATATAAACCTCCGTTATATATTTATATAATAAAATTTTAACTTTTAATATAAAAGAATTTCATAATTACAAATTTTAGATCTCATTTAAAAAGTGATTACAGATTTTTCCTAAATATTTCAAACTCAATTCTGTAAATTATTGTGTAGTAAAATCTGTATAAATTGATGTTTTTAATATATACGTAGTTTATTCAATAGTCAATTATTGAAAAAAATATGTATATATTTATGTTTCATTGAAATTGACTAATTATCAAAATAAGCTTAATATTAGAATATTATTAATAGTTTTTTAATGATAAGTGTACTTTAATATAATTGAAGTATTTTTTAATATGATATATAAATTTTCAATATTTGTTTTATATTCCAAATATTTCATTAAGTTGTGAAATACCGTTATTTTAAATATAATAATAAATTATTATAACTATCTTTAATATATGGAAATTTCCGCTTAATTATTTCTTGAAAATTCTTGCGACGTTGAAGAAGAAAATTGAATGCAGCATACTAACAATAGAAAGTTTACCGTTTCTGTTATTTAATTTCTGCTCACTCTAAAGTTTCTATTGCCAAGTATACGCGATATTACGTTTTCACGGTGGGAATAAATTCGTATAAAAGAACTAGTGGATTGTGAGGTTTAAGAGCGGTATTTCAGCAATTTTGAAGCAAAAAGTTTTATAGTGTGTGTTGATCACCTTGGGAGCCAGAATTTACTCAAAGAAAGAATGTGTACTTTAATTATGGTTGTTATTTTTTTGTCAATACATGGAGGTGTAGAGCAGAGTATTATAAATTGATACTTTTTTATTTTGATATAAAGTTTATATGTTTTTACTAGATAAACTTCGTATGGTCTGGTTAAGTACCGTGATATATTTCAATAATTATTATAGTGTACCAGTTACTTTAGAATGAGAAAACCTGGTCTGTTAGAATTTTCATTGAGAAGACAAATGATGTCAAGGAGTCACTATTCTAATAATTACACAGTTATTCGCTTCTTGCTTAAATTTTCACATTAGAAATTAAGAAGCATGATGATTAAAGTTTTTTTGTATTTTTTACAGAAAATATTCAAAGCCATTGTGATAAATAATTTTATTTCGATTAAGTGTCTCTTCAAATATATGTGTGTTATATCTAACTGATTTATTTTCTTCAGACTTCATATTGAAAAAAATAATGGTTGGATATTATTTATTGAATATCCCTCCATATTGTGCCGCAAAAAGCAAGAATGATAGCGAATGAATTTATGTTCTCATAGTGCTTCAAGTCGTTCCTTAAATGA
>JABUQX010055610.1:22500-25256 GCA_015478945.1 Trachelipus rathkii
TCTGTCTCCGATGTAATCCCATTAATCTCAATCTCAACGCTACAAGGAAGCATTTTGAACCATCTTCAAACGAAAATGATGGCGGTTTAAAATGAATGAAAGATGTAATAAAACTAGAGCTAGAAAAACGCTTTGGTTCTTCAGTGGAAATTAATGACCTTCATACTATTGCAACTTACTTAGATCCCCGTTATAAAGGCAAATTTTTTTGTAACACAATATTAGAACAAGTTCAATCGTCCACTTTGTGTTGGCAGTTGAAAAACTCTTCAATCCGACCAGTTTAAATTAATTCGCCACCCCCTCCATTAAAAGGAAAAAGCGAAACTAACAGAACGTCCAAACACCTCTAGAAGTAAAGTCAATAACAATTCAATGGAAAGAATTTTTACAGTCGCAGCAGTTAGTTGATGAAGAACACAACGAAATTCCAAAAGATGTTGTGCAATGATTGAAACTATCACCAAGAAAAACGACTAAGATACAAAATGATGATCCTATCAGTTGGTGGAAAGTTAAGGGCAAAATGTTTTACCCCACGCTTAAGTGAACTTACTAGGAAATACTTGGCCTGTCCTCCAACTAGTGTTCCAAGTGAGAGAGTATTTAGTAATGCTGGGAGTAGTATGTGGGGGAGATCGACTGGAGGCGGGGCTTATTGCAATGTTGCAATGCAACATTGCAATGTTGCAAATGTTGCAAATCAAAATTTGCAACATTTTGCAACATTTATATTTTGACGTATTAGGACGTTTTTTGGGTCAAATTATGGGTTTTCGGGGTCGTAGAATCGTTTTTCGGGGTCAACGACGCGATTGGACCACCCCCAAGGCCCTGGCGCACCGCATCGCACCGCACCACATCACAACATCTTTTTCGCCTCGCCGTCTCGCTTTTTAATACTCACGTACCTTCATGGGTGTTTTTTCGTTGCTTTCCGCCATTTTGTTTATAATGCGTCTTGTTAATCATCGTCATAATTTTCAATCGTCATTCTTATGAATCGCAAATTCATCGTCCACGCCATCGTCGCGTTTTTTTTTTTTAAACAAATTCCGCAGCCACCTCCATTGGCCCGAATCACCTCGCAAAGCGCTTGAAGGTTGAAACGCAATCGTAGCAAAGAACCACGCGCAATGAACAAAGGTAGGAGTGCACAAGGATGGTAATTCGAACAGATTGGTCTTTCACCCACTCCCTCCCATTTTCTCTCTATATGAGTAAAAAAGGAGGAAAGATAGAATACGAACCTCCTTCCTTTTTTTGCCCTTCATTACCTAAGCCAAGAGTCGGAGCTTTAAACTTAGGCGTTGAAGTGGCCTGACGGCTAATATAATAAATAATATTTATAAATGATTGTTTTCCCTTATTGTGATCTGAAGTTCATTCCTATGCATTTTAACTTATATAAACGAAATAAATAAATAAAATGGTAAGAATGGTCAGTTTTGCCTTATGAGTTCACGGTAATTATATCTAATTTACTGCGAACTAAAGTTAATCAAGCTTGAAGAAAAGGACTTACCTTTCATTCGATATTGAGGTAGATAGGGCCATTGCCTAAAGGCACATCGAGACAAGGGGTATGAGTTGAAATAAAATTATTTAACACGTTTTATAGAAATATACACTATACATCTTAGAGAGTAATATATATATATATTTATATATATATATATATATATATATTATATATATATATATATATATATATATATATATATATATATATATATATATACAGGCATTGACATACGTATCTATGTGCAAGTCAAGTATTTCGTAATCGTAAGTAGATCAGGTATCGCTAATCGCCCCCTATCTCATATACGAATATTCTTTCATATTCCACGACACGACTATATATATTATATATATATATATAATTTTTATTATATATATCATATATATATATTTATATATATATATATATAATATATATATATATATATATATATATTTTACAGTTTACCACCACTCACGGGCGCCTCGAAGGATCCAATGTATACTATATATATATATATATATATATTATATAATATATAATTTATATATATGATATATATATCTTCATTTTATATTTTTATATATATATATATATATATATATATATATATATATATATATATTTTGTTCGTTAATATTCACATATTTTCTATAATTGCGAATGTTAATCAATAAGTGTTGCGTAGTCCCGGGCCCGCATAGTATAACAATAATTCTGTTTAACAGATACTTTTTTTTCATAAATTATTATATTATTATTATTAATTATTATTATTATTATTATTATTATTATTATTATTATTATTATTATTATTATTATTATTATTATTTATTGTTTATTATTTTATGACGAAATTCATTCCATATTGAACTCGTATATGGATCATTCGGGAAAGTAAGTTTCGACCACATGCCTCTGAACCTTTATGCGAACGGTTAAGACTACAGCCCTTAGTCCTTTAGCCTTTCCATCATAGCATCATTTTTACCTTTTGGTTGCATAGATGTGTAACAAGCACCTTTCTGCTTTACTGCTTTAAAACGCTTTAGGGTTCTGTAAACAAGAATTTTTACTTAAAACATAAATACTTTAGCATGCCTATAAAGGAAAGTAAAACTAATATCGGCATTTGGCATTGGCAAACAGTGTGTATAATATGCTTTACTGCTTTACTGCTTTACTGCTTTACTTGCTTTACGTCTTTAAGTTTTTTTAGGGTATTAAATATCGAATAATCGATTAATCGATA
>JABUQX010055611.1:2500-15000 GCA_015478945.1 Trachelipus rathkii
TGTATTTAAATACATAGTGCTCAAAATTCTGAGACAAATGAAACGATTGACAAGCTTTACAAGTAGTTTAAGCTAATCTGTCTATAGTTATTTCATATATTTGTTGCATAAAATTGTAGGTTTTTGAGTTTTAGTTTTTATGTTTTTAATTTTAGTTATTATAATGGATTGATGTATACACTTTTTAAATTTATAAGTTATTAATGTTAATTTTTGTTACATTTTTTCGTAGCTTTTCGTTTGTATGTTTCTACAGGTATGTTTTTTATTATTATATTTATTATGATTATTATTACGACATCATTTTTTTATATATATTATATATATATATGTGATTTATTACTATTGATTTCGGGTAATATTCATATAAAACTTTGAGGATTTCGTATTAATCCAAATCTCATTGACATCTGTTGTTTATTTAGGTTTGTCCTTCTACGTGATATTTTTAATGTTTTTGTTTTGATGAGATATTCTTTCAGCTTATTTGTATATGTATAATATTGTACTATTCATATGTCGTTCTTTTCTTTCACAAGACGCCCAACATAAAAAAAACAGTATAATTGAATTCATGATATTCAAACAACAGCGACTCGATCAAACAGAATGAATTATCAATTAAAATTGAACAAGTTCTTCCAAATTAGAGTAATAGCCACGACTATTAATAACATATATATTTTAATGAGTTTTATCATTAAGTGTAGTTGTTACTAACTGCATTGTATGAGTATTCAGTAACACGATATTAATCGGAATATGAATATAGAAAAAATATATTTAGAAAATTTAATTATTAGATTTGTATTACTATCTATAAATTAAACATATATAAAGAATTTTATAGCTGTTTTCTTATTTTGATATGTAACATAAATTATAATGATATATGTCATAAAAGATTATAGGTTATATTTATAAATTTTTGGATTAAGTGTTAAACATCACAAAATACTTTATTTATATATTTATATATTTATACGTTTATATATTATTTCATTATTAAAAAATTTTTTAGTTGTTATTGATAATAAATTGATATATGTGTGTGTGCTGTGGTTGTGCTGATAGTGTGTAGTGAGTAGGTTTTTATAAGTTAGAAGAGTAAAAATGTAATTAAAAAATTAATAATAATAATATATAGAGATAAGAAAATAATTATATAATAATAATAGCAAATTAATTATACATTAAAATATTAAAATATATTTCAATACATTTTGTGATAAGTTAATAAAAGATAATTTGTGATACAAGTAAAAAAAATAAAAATATATAAATTAAATAAATAATATATAACAATAATAATAATTAACAATATAAACTAATATAATACATATAAATAAATCTAAATACAATAATAATAATAATTTAATAAATATAATAAAATAATCTATTTTATAATATCCTAATCACCCATCAATAATATAATTAGTTACATTAATCAATAAATTAATCAATAATCATCAATAAATTAAAAGGATAAATCAATAATGTTCAACCATTTTAAAAAATTAGAAATTCATTGAAAAATAATAATATATAAATATTTTAAAAAGAAATAAGTTATAATAATTATAGTAAAAATAATATATTATATATATAAAAATATTTCAATTTAGAAAAAATTAATAAATATAACATTATGTAAAGGAAATTAATAGCAAAACTACATACGCTAATACTATACTACTATACTAACATACAATACTACATAATAATTAATTACTAACATAACTATACTAACTATATAATTAAAATATAGAACGAACATTAATAATAGTGGTTGTAATTTTGTAATCTTAAATTTAAATTAATTGGAAATTAATAATGAATAATTAATTAATTAAAAATATTAAATAAATATAATCTAATGTTAAATTTGTTAATAATTTAAATAAATAATAATAAATATAATAAAATAAACAAAATAATTAATAAAATAAGAATATTAAATAATAATAAGAATAATAAATATAAATAATAATAAATTATATATAATAATATAAATATAATAATACACACTAACAAATAATAAATATAATAAAATATAAATATAAATAATTAATATATATGATAATATTAGTATAATATAGTAAATTAATATAATAAAAATATAAAATAATATTAAAATAAAATATATATATAATACTCAATAATAATAATACATTAAAATAATAAATATAATAAATAAATAATAATATATAATAATAATAATATAATAATAATAATATAATATATAATATAAATAATAAATAATTAATATAATAATAATAAATATAATAATAATATAAATAATTAATAAACACATGATTCTTGCATGAAATGAGTAATAATAATAATAATAATATATGTACTTGTGTACTCTGGCTCTTTATGTTAAGCTTGTGAAGCTATTAGATGATTTGCACATATCTTATTGAATAAGCGGTTATTAATCTAACCCTAAGGTGAGACAAATTTGAAAAGCGCGGCATATATCATCATTCCTTTCGCTATATATCTATTAGTAGTTATATAGACAAATATCGTGTTTGGTCTTTCATTTAGTGTGCGACGGCAGAAACCATAGAGCTCACCTTTATGAACAATTTTCGCAGCAAATAGAGAGGTTAGATTAATTTCAGGTCTGAAGCAAACGCAATAGTAACATTGGTAAAACAATATTAATATATATCAGTAGTCATGAGCTAAAAAGATGGTATCTTTGTTACTATCTCTAGTGAGTAAAGTTTCCCTTGTATGTCCATTGTATATCTAAGTCGTGTTACTGCTTTTCACCGGACATCACAAGTTAGAACGCTGTGCTGTCAATGCGTGGAACTCTATCCTCTCTGCGATCCCGGGAGACACAGCGAAAGGGTTTTGAGGCAGTAAAGAAGTGTTTATTGGAAAGGAATGTGAATTTGATAGAGGTGAGAAGAATGATCCATAATAGGAGTGAATGGTGGGGTGTTGTGAGGGGGTATGGTTGTGGTCCTGGTCCAGGGTATGAACCGTTACATTGAAAAGATACCATAGTAGTAATACCACCACCTGTCGTGGTGTTGTGAAACTCTAGGTTGTATTTTTGGCTGAGAAGGGCTCACATTTAATGGTGTAAGGGGAGGGTATGGAAGGGATTTCCTTTCGACTTACGTCATGTTCTTCTACTTGACTATTCTTTTTCCTGTGTATATTGCTTCACTCACCTCCAGTCTGTGGTCAAAGAGGAAAATAAATAAAGAAAGAGAAAGAAAGAAAGAAAAAATGATAATAATAATAATAATAATAAAAATAATAATAATAATAATAATAATAATAATAATAATAATAATAATAATAATAATAATAATAATAATAATATAATAATAATAATAATAATAATAATAATAATAATAATAATAATAATAATAATAATATAATAATAATAGATGGTCGTGATCGCCGTAAAAGATGGTCGTGATCGCCGTAAACGGCCTTCTAATTTTCGGCGAAATTGTATGAATCGTATGGGTACATGGAATGTCAGAGGAATAAATGTTGAGGAGAAGAGGAGAGAGGTGATGGATGTATTTAGGAAGGACAAATTTGATTTGCTCGCTGTGACTGAAACAAAGATGAAAGGAAACGGTGAAAAATAAGTGGTGGTAAAATGTGTGTGTGCTGGTGTGGAAATGAATGAGAGAGGGAGAGAAGGAGTTGCAATTTTGATGAGTGACCTGTGGTACAAAGCTATGGTAGATTTTGTGTGTGTGAGTCCTTGAATTCTAATGGTTAAATTTAAGTTTGAAAAGGTCAAGGTATGTGTGGTTGTGACGTATGGTCATTCTGAGGGAAACGTTGAAGAGAGTACGATTTTTTGGGATAATCTGAATGATGCTCTGGATGGATGAGTAGGAGTGTTTATATTGATAGCGTTGGGGACCTGAATACTGGATAGGTGATCAAAAAAGGGATGTCATAACAGGTGGCCGGGAGAAAATGAGAATGTAGGAAGGTGATTGATTTCTGTGAAGAGAGAGGTATGTGTAAGTAAACTTTTCTTTAAACACAAGAGTATCCATACATACTAGAGTTGGTGTAGGTGAAGAGATGGTATCGAAGTGAAAAGTATGATTGATTTTGTAGTTGGTGAAGAAGGAGATGTTGAAGTATGTGATGGATGTTAAATCAGTGAGGGTTAAAATGGGTTTATCGGATCATTATGTTGTTCTACGTAAAATTGGGAGCTTGGATGGAGAAGAAGGTGATACGAAAGGAAGTAGGTAAATTAAGAGTGAGAAGTAAGTGAAAAAGACAATAAGGATAAGTATGTAAGAGCGCTCGCTAGTAAATCGTAGTTGAATGCGAACAAGTTGATACTGAACAAATCTGGGGCAAAATGAAGGAAGCAATTGTTAGTAGTGCAAAGGAAGTGTGTGATGTGCTAAAGTAGGAAGTAAGAATGTTAACAGCGAATGGTGGAATGAAGAGGTGAGGCAAGCGGTTAAAAGTAGTGTGGTTGGAATATACTAAAAAGCAAATGATGAAGTTTCAAAAGAAAGATGCTTGGAATTATATATAAGGAGTGGGAGAATACTAAGTGCATACGTAAGAGAAAAGAAGAGTAAATGAACAGTTTGGAAGGAGGATGAATGAGACTTACTCTGGAAGGAAGCTCTTCTGGAAGGAAGCGAAAGGTTAAGAATGAGAAGGGGAATCTGCCTTTAGAATAAATGAATAATAGGGATGGTGCTTTGTAACTGATGAAATGGGTGAAGGGAGTTTGGAAAGAACACTTCGAAAACTGCTGCTCAATATTAACAGTAATGATGAGGTGATAGTGAATGTGTGGGTGTGATGGTGCAAGAAGGAATAGGTATTTTGGGGATGAGGTTATTAGTAAGGAGGAGGTAATGGATAGAGTGAGAAAGTTGAAGAATGGTAAATCTGCAGGTATAGATGAAATTACTAGTGAAATGACCTAAAGAGCGGAGGCGAGATGGTGATTGATTGATTTGGAGTTAAAAAGCGTTTATGGAGGGTATAGTTCCAAGGGATTGAGGAGAGCGTAATAGTACCCTTATATATGGGTAAGGGAGAAAAGGGGAACTGTAGAAATTATAGGAATAAGTTTATTGAGTGTTGTAGGGAAGATATATGCTGGTATTTTGGTCGAAAGAGTGCGTCGAGTGACTGAAGGACTGATTGGTGAATAACAAGGTGCGTTTAGAAGTGGTAGAGGATGTGTGGATCAAATTTTACATTGAAACAAATGTTTGAGAAAATGAGGGAGAAGAAGAATAAATTATATTTAGGTTTTATGGATTTACAACAGGCGTATGATAGAGTTAATAGGGAAGCTTTATAGCAGGTATTAGTGATATATGGTGTTGGTGGTAGGCTTCTGAATGGAATCAAAAGTGCTGTGACGATAGTGAAGCGTGTGTAAGAATAAATGGTGTCGGAAGTGATTGGTTTAGAATTAATAGCGGAGTGAGAAGACAGGGTTGGTTTTATGTCTCTTTGGTTATTCAATTTTGTATATGGATGTAAGGAAAGAATTCGAGGTGGGGAGGGCAGGAAATGGTGTTAGAAATGATGGAGAATGTAGATGAGTGGAGGGTGCCCTACCTATTATATGAAGATGATTTGGTTCTGTGTGGAATCTGAAGAGAGTTTGAGGGATTGGTAGAGAGATTTCAGGGTATGTAAAAGGAGGGGTTTGAAAGTAAACGTAGATAAGAGTAAGGTTATGGTTGTGAGTGAGGACAGTCCTCAGTGTGAAGTTATGTTAGATGGTGAGCAGCTGGAGCAAGTGTCTGAGTTTAAATATTTAGGGTATGGTTGGATGAGAAGGGAACGATGATGCAGAGTGTAGTAAGAAAGTTGTGAATGGCAGGAAGGTTGCTGCAATAAATCGTTGGTGAATGTAAAGGACTAAGTCTTGAGTGCGCTAGAGTCTTACATGAGGCATGTTGTTACCTGTGTTATTGTATGGTAGTGAGACCATGGTCTGGAATAAGAGATGTATAGATCTAAAGCTCAATGTGTTCAGATGGACAATCTAGGGGCATGCTAGGTGTGAGAAGAATTAATAAAATGAGGAATGAACTTATTAGAGAGTTGTGTGGTGTGAAGAAAGGGGCAAATGAGAGAATAAATGAAAGTATGTTGAGATGGTTTGGTCATGTGGAAAGTATGAATGAAAGTCGGTTGGTTAAGCGTATGTATAGTGGAGAGCGCCAGTAACTGACCGGCTGGGAGACCGAAGAGAAAAAGTGATTGAGTCGGTGAACGAATGTCTGGAAGAGAGAAATGTAGTTTGGCAGAAGCGAGAATAAAGGTGCATGATAGGAGAGAATGGCGCGGTGTTTTTATGGGGGCATGGTTGTGTCCCACCTGGGCCAAGGGGATGAAACCCTTACATTGACGATTTACCATAGTGAGGGGGTCCGTCGCGGTCCCACGAAGCTCTAGGTGGATTTTCTGTCTGTGACGTGTTTTCACTAATTAATGGTACAGAGGCGGTAAGGCTGGGCTTTTCGACATTTGTCATACTCCTAATGCTTTTCTTTTCCGATGCTTGTATCGCACCTTACTCAATCTTGGGAAAATAAAAGGAAGATGAAGAAAGAAAGAAAGAATAATAATAATAATAATAATAATAATAATAATAATACACTTATTCACCAATATTTATTATAATCATAATAATAATAATAATAATAATAAAAATAAAAATAAAAAATAATAATAATAATAATAATACACACACAATAATAATAATAATAATAATGGCACACACACACACAATAATACACACACACACACACACACACAGCACACACACACACACATAATAATAATTCATAATAATAATGTTAATCGTTCCCTTCGTCAGCAGACACATACACACACCCACACACACACACACACCACACACACACATACACACACACACACACACAATAACAAAAATAATAAAAATAATAATTATGAAATTAAAATAAAAATAATTATTATGAAATTAACACACACACACACAATAATAATAATAATAATAATAATAATTTAATAGTAAAATAATAATAATAATAATAATAATAATAATAATAATAATAATAATAATAATAATAATAATAATAATAATAATAATAATAATAATAAATAATAAACATGCATAAACCTTCAATGACTCGAAAAGGTTCCTAAGTTGCCTGACGTGTCAAAAGAATTGTTAGATCATAATTCTAGACTATAATGTTTAAACACATTCCAGTTACAAACATTAAACAGATATATTATAATACGACACACACCCATAAATATGTGCACTCCTGCCACCTACCTTCACTTCCACACCTACAATCCCATTGCAATGTAAACATATATATATATATATAGTTAGAAGATTATACATAGTGAGAGCGATGTTATATGTTGAGTACAAGTGCTATTCCTGTAATACGCATCCTATAATATTTGCATTAGGGATCATAAACATAATATTATTATTATTCTATGTTTTTAAATCATGTTACAGATATATATATTAGTTGCAGTATGATATTACGTAGAATTAAATTTCTATCTTATTATTATTATTATTATTAATACATTATTATAGGTGCCACCACATACATATTATATACGCCATGCGTAGCGTTATTATTATTACAGATGCCATAGCGCTGCTACATACATAGGGGAATATGAAATGATATAGTACATAGACAAATATATAGAATATATATATATATATATATATATATATATATATATATATGTGTGTGTGTGTATGCGTGTATGTGTGTGTGTGTGTGTGTGTGTGTGTGTGTGTGTGTTAGGAAAAGCAGGTCAAAAATATTATTGCTTTAATATAAATAATTCAAGGGATAAATCTTTCCAAAATTTCAGAAGGGGGAGGGACATTTGCCAGAGTGGAGGGGGAAGTGTTTATCAATTTCTTATTTTATGTGCTAAAAAAAATATTTTAAACGTTATTTTTAAAACTATTCATGCAATAAAATTCTTGGAATTTTATTCCATCTAACAAAATTCTTTTGAGGTATAATTTATTTTTTTTTCAAAGAGTTTTTATAAAGCAAGTCACAGACACATCTCGTGCAAAGGTTCTTCACAAAGCAAGTCACATACAAGTCTCGTGCTGAGGTTCTTCACAAAGCAAGTCAGATACACGTCTCGTGCAAAGGTTCTTCACAAAGCAAGTCAGATATACGTCTCGTGCAAAGGTTCTTCATAAAGTAAGTCACATACACACCGGTAGCAAAAGAATCTGTCAAATTATTTAATGCTTCAAAACGCAAAATCATTTTTCCAGGAGTCATTGATAACTTTTCTTTTGGAATATTTTAATAACTTTTTCAAAAATATATATATAATAAAAATAAACAAATAAACATAATGACGTTTCAAAATTTTGTTCTTTCATAAGAGTGACGTGACGCCTCACTCATGTTTGTAACGAGTGTTTCGTTTCCTTTGATTAAGCTTGTCAAGAGACAATTGTTTCTGTACTTATTCTGTGGATAAAGTATTTTTTATATATGGCAACTTTTGTGCTGAAATTGTGTTTTACAATGTCTTTATTTAAAAAAGAAAGGTTTTATAACTGTGATAGTTGTTGGTTTAGCACATTTTAAGATGAAATCTGTCTAAGAGAGAGAGAGAGAGAGAGAGAGAGAGAGAGAGAGAGAGAGAGAGAGAGAGAGAGAGAGAGAGAGAGAGAGAGAGAGAGAGAGAGAGAGAGTTGTTGAATTTATATGGAATTTGAAATTAATCCGTCTTTGCTTCTTGTTCTTATCTGTATATGAGTAAAATAAAAAGAAAAAACACAAAAAAGAAGCATCATAATAATCAGGGCCTCAGAGTCGCTAACTATTTTTCTCGTCTCAGACTACGGCTCCGGCTCCGGCTCCGACTCCGGCTCCGAATCCTTAATAATAATAATAATGATAATAATAATAATAATAATAATAATAATAATAATAATAATAATAATAATAATAATAATAATAATAATAATAATAATAATAATAATAATAACACAATAATAGCTATAATAATAATAATAATAATAATAATAATAATAATAATAATAATAATAATAATAAATGTAACAAAATCAAAATTTATTCCCCTCTTAAAAATAAATAAATAATTAATATAATTGACCAAGACCTATAAAGTTAATTATCTTCACCTATAAAATACCCTTTTCATAATCACCAACGAGTTTTTATTCAGACATTCCCTATTAAAAATAATTACAACAATAATTATTATAATTGCTCACAAATGTTTAGGGAACAATAAATCTAATGTATACTTTACAATGATGGTTCGAGCTAGTTTATAGTAGGCTATACATACATACACTATTGAGTTATATATAAGCACATATTATGATGCATAAATATGTATATATGAATTATTTGTTGTTATTATATATATGAAAGAGTATATATGAAGAAAGAGTAAAGTTAAGAGCATATATATATATATAGTTATTATATATATATATATATATATATATATATATATATATATATATGTAAGAACAACTTTCAGCCAAAATTCGTTGTGGGCAAATTCACGTTTGCATTGGACCTGATTGAGGACCCAATGATTTTGGGCTGAAAAGCTACCCTATCAGATATATATATATATATATTATATATATATATATATATATTTATTATTATATATATAGTTATTATTATTATATATTAGTTATTATACATATATATATATGTTATTGTTATATATATTATTATTATACATATATATATATATATATATATATATATATATATATTATTACATATATATAGTTATATATATATATATATTATTATTACATATATATACAGTATATATATGTATTGCAATTAAGCTGCATTTAAAATATGTAGTTAACTTGACTAATATCCTTTTCTAAGATTAAATGATTGAAAAAAAATTTGCTTAGGAAATTTCGAAGTTTTAAACTTGACTTCCCTTTTCAAGTAATATTATATAAAATGATTGGACACAACTTCAAAGGCTACAACAGAGGTTTTCCCCTCTTCGGGACTATTGCATTGTTAATATCAGGACTATGCAACCACAAATTTTGGGTATAATCATATATATATTATTATAGTAATATATATATACATATTATTAGTTATATTATTAAAGTATATATTATATATATACATATATTACATATATATAGTTATTATTATTATATTATTATTATTATTACATATATACATATTATTATTATTATTGGTTATATTAATCCATGTTATTATATATTATTGTTATTATTAAGGAGCAAAGATGATATATTATTATTACATATATATTATTATTATTATATGCTATTATTATATTATTATTATTGTATATATATATATATATATATTATATATATATATTATTATATATATATAACCGGTGCCGGAGTATAAATTTTTTTGACAGCTAAGCTGAGCCGGTGTTAAATAAGGAAATTTTTTTTACAATACACTAAATTGGTCTTGTGGCTGAGCCGGAATCGGAACCGTACAATCTTAAGATGATTGAGCCGGAGCCGGAGCCGGAGCCGGAACCAGCAAAATTTTCTTCCGTAGACCTAGTTAAACCTAAACGAAAGGCGTCCATTGCGCATTTAGTCGTTTTTGAACTATGAAGTGACGTCCGAACTCTGGAGAAGTATAAAATCGTTATCTTTTTCCGCAGGCAGAGTAAGAAAATAGAGTTACGAAGAACCGTTATTATAATTAAATAATGGAATCATCATGAATAGGAAATAATTAAGATAATTGTTGATCGATGCATCATTTGAGATATATATATATATATATATTTATATATATATTATACACATATAAAGATATATATGTTATATATTATATATTATTAAGTATTATTATTATTATAGTTATTACTCATATAGTTATTATTATTATTATTATTACATAAACATATATATATTATACACACGCATATACATATATTATTATTATTATTAGTATATATTACATATTATATTATTATATATATATTATTATTACAATAAACATATTATATATTATATTATTATATATATATAGATATTATTATTAGATATATATATGTTATTATTATTATTATTATTGTTATTATTATTATTATTATTATTATATACATATACATATATATTAATATTATTAATATATATATATTATTATAAATATTATATTATTATTACATATTATTATTATTATTATTGTTACATATTATTATTATATTATTATTATTATTATTATTATATATAAACATATTATTATTACACATTATTATTTTATATAGTTATTATTATTATTATTATTATATTATTATTGTTACATTATTATATTATATTAGATATATTATTATAGTTATTATTATTATTATTATTAGCATATTATTATTATTACATATTATATTAATATACATATATATATATTATTATATACATTATTATTATATATATTAATATTATATACATATATATTATTATATTATATATTATTATTATTATTATTATTATATTATTATAGTACATATTATATATATATGCTACCACCACTAACAGAGCTTCCAGTCCCTTTTTAAGGAAGCGGGCATAAAAAAGAATAAAGAGAAAAATTTAATCCCATATATATATATATATATATATATATAGTATATATATATATATATATATATATATTATATATATATATATATATATATATATATATATATATATATATATATATATATTTCTTACATTTCCTAAACGCAAGTCCATCAGGTGGAAGAGAAGATTGAATACAGCAGAAAAAACAGATGATGGCATAGAGCTTCACAGAACAGATGTGGCTGGAAAGAAGGAGGCACCACAACGAGCTAGTCTTGAAGAGTTTCCAATACTCACCCAAAATTCATGTGAAAGCAAGGTCCCTCTTGTCATCTTGTGCTATGAGGGCGACGCAATGATGTAGAAATGCAAGAGTTCAACTCCTTTGAGCATCTGCCGTTGTAATACCAATGGAAAAGAGACATTGCGCCAATGTCTTGTCGCAAAGAAATAGGGTCAAGGGAGTTTGAAAGCATAGGGGAGAGTAAGTATATACTAGTCTCTTAAGCTTTGACTCAACCATATGGATGGAACCAGAGCCACCTACCCACCTATGTGTGAGAAGATTACTCTATACAAGAGGTAATAAGAACCTTATATAACTGAAGTAACTAGGCAATGGAAAATTTCCCACAATCTGAACAGAATCCCAGACTTCTTTGAGGACAACATAGCAACCTTCGTGATACGAAGTTTCCAAGACAATTTGTTGTTTATATTCAGTACAAGAATGCTTATGTTGTTCATAGGTGAGACGTTATAGCTGTCGAAGCAGATAGGAAAGTAAGGAGGTGTTTTTCAGAGGAAGATGGGAAGAAGTTGAGTTTTTAAAGATTTGAATTTCACAAGATTACGGTGACCTCACAGAGAAATTTCATCC
>JABUQX010055612.1:0-30399 GCA_015478945.1 Trachelipus rathkii
TCTAAATATACATCTTATAACAATATAATTAGTTATAAGAATATTGATAAATCCTTAATTATTCTTATCTTGTGAAATACTTACTCTAGCATACCCTATTAATACAAAATGGCCACTATATATAATTGAGCATTAAATGCATGAGATTATATATGAGTACTTTTATTATTGTTGAGTTAGTTAATTTTTAAACTATTAACTAATATAAATCTATTATTACTCATATATATCTCATACTTATATCTAATGTATGTATTATTGAGAAAGTCATAATATATAACATACAGCTATAGTATAATATATTATAATATATATAATTTCAAATTGTCAATATGAGAGAAAATTTTCTACTTTAGATACCAATTGGAAGTCTTTTATATATCCCTTATTATTCAAGTATTATACTTAAAATATTAAATGGTATAATATTAATTAATATATATATATATAAGTGTTAGAGGTTGTAATTTTATTAGAATAATATATATTAATTCCATAATATTAGGTGAGTAATACAATATAGGGGCTAGGTTTAACATATATTTAATAAAATTATCTTTATCGATAAGAATAAAAAAGGGGCTCATTATATATATGGTGATTGTGGAAGTCGAAAGTTAAAATAATAATTTATGCTTAAAGTAAGAGATTAACTTTTGCATTACAAATTGAGCTTTATTTCAAGGGAAAAATAACATCTTCAGATTTTTAAAATAAAAATAATTATATAATTTGAAGCCGTATTCTTTTTTCAAATTACTTATATAGTAGAAAAAATTTTTCTGATTATAGACATGTTATATTAATATTATATATATTTAATATTCTATATTGCCATGACTATATATATAATAATATATCTCATTAATGATACTGATACTTATACTCACTGAACACTATATATATATATATATTATATATCTTTTAATATATATAAATAAATTATAATATAACCTATATAATAATAATAATAATAATGGACTCACTACTTTACTAAATATAAATAATATACACGAACTATTAAAAATAATATAATTTAATTATATACTCGGCAAAACCACCATCAATTCAATCTATTAATAAATATATAATTAATTAAAATAAAATGAAATTTAATAATTAAAGTAGCATTTTAAGTAATTTACATAAACTCTAACCTTTCCAACATTACACTCATATAATAATAATAATAGAATAAATTAATATTATTGTTATATTAAACTAATAATATAATTATATAAATTTGAATGAGAGTGTCACACTTAATAATGGCTTCAAGAGAGTTTCGTAAAACTCTCTTCTAAACTTCAAAAATACAGTGAAATACACTTTTAAAAAACAGTTTAATAGGCAATAGATCACAAAATACTTTTCCCTGGAACCCCGAGCCTCTTGGAAAAGATTTCAGGCACCGTTTAATTAGTTAGGATATAGCTCGTCTATATTTCTCACACACCATCATCAAATTCAATATCAAAAACCCAAATAATCATATAAATCCCAAAAGATAAGTAACTCTTCACCTAGTAATATCTGACATTTGCGCTCCGACTGGTAACCTCTACCCTCAAGTCGACACTATGACTTCATACATAGTGGTTTGTTCCTTTGTGAGTGAACTTTCCGCCGCACATGAGCTCCGAATCAATTAATATATAATAACTCCTTAATCACCAAATATTAATTTACTATACTTAAAAAAACATATTTTTGAGGAGTGTATCCATAATCATTGATATACTAAAATAAGAATAGAGTGAGAGTTTAATACTAATAATAATATATTCTCCTAGAATAAAATTTTGATTACTAATATACTTAATATAATTATAATTTACCATATATACATTAAATTAAATAATAATCACTAACTAGTATTAAAAAAACAGTCTTTCCGAACTTTAAAAAATATTAAACGTATACAAAATTATTTAATGATCACTCAATAGTGAATAAATTATCAGCTTGACAGTTAACTCATTTTCAAAGTTCTGATAGAAAATACGGCGGAATAATAATAATACAAATATTAAATTAATAATATAATTTAAGATATAAAATAAAATAAAATGATAGGATAAATAAATATTACTAAAATAATATCCAATTAATAAATTATAAAAAGATTTATATCACATTAAACTCGGGATCCTATTATAAAAATGATAAAAGCACATAGAATAATAAGCTTATATAATAAATTCCCGAAAAAAGACACTTATTAGAAATAAATTAAGAATAAAATTCACATTATATATATAATTATTAATTAATATTATTCAAGAGTGAAAAGACTAAGTGGGATTAACATTAACAGAATGTAAGGAATGTGTTTGGTGTGAAGGAATTAAAAGATGAAAGAATATACAGCATCTATAAATTCGAAAAGCTTTGGTTTTAAAACGAAATCCCACTTCCAAATTATGTTCTTCATTAAAAGAACACTATATAATTGAAGCTTATCTACCCCTACTTTATCTTAGAATTATTATACCAACACAACATTTTTTCAAAATACTCACATGCACTTATAAAGCAACCAGAGCTCAACAAATTTTGTCTATCGTCATATTCTCGGACACTAAGAGAGTCATATCTAGAAGTCTTATGATTCCCAAGATGTTTTACTCAGGGAGCAAATCCGTGATTGTTTTTAAAGTTACCTCTATTTTGCTTAAAACACCTTGACGATATTATTGGGGCTATATCATTTTTTAGCCATTATTGTCTAATTGGCTGAAAGTTCGAGTGGGATATATTGTTTTTGATCAAGGCTACAATTATCACTGAGGACTTCAACCTACTTTAAATATTTAACAAAGTTCCCATATTCTTTTTAATAAATAATTTTACACTAAATTTTTGCAATTAGATAAAATAGGAGTGGACAATCATGTATTAAATAATCCTTGTGTAAAGAATAATTATATAATAAATATAACAATAACACAATGTTAGTAAAAGTTTCGCCACACACACACAAAAGTAAAAAGAAAAAAAATAATACATTCTTCTCTTGTGAACTCGGTGTCAAGTGAGTTTTTGGAACACGTCTGGGATGAATGTGATTATTTGACATATATTACTTTTGTTTTACTAGTGCTGCAATTTATCATCTCAATTAGTAATAGTTAATATCGGCTCATTTTCATTATATATATATATATATAAAATATATTTTTGTCCATAATCACATCGGCATACGTTCTCGCACAATCTTTAACATTATTAGGTATTATTAATATCGTTGATACGAATATTAATAATGTTAGAACACACAGATTCTTTTTAGTTATATAATAATATTTAATGTATTCTCGTGTATTTATTAAACACATAAGTCTATTATCAAGAGGTGAGTCGAGTTATGATTTTTACGCTCAATGGTCACCAAACAAATTTTAATTGGATACATTATATAAATTATATAATATAATATTCAAAATATATTTTGGAGGTATAAAAAAAATTGCCTATAAATACTATTTGATATACTTAAATATGATATAGTAAGTATATTTATATTCAATCTAAATAGAAATTAATTATATATATATATAATATTAAAATATTAAACCCATATAATAATATAGATACTAAGCCTATATAAGTATCAATATATATTCCAATAATATGGCATTTTTGTAACATAACTAAATTAAATAAAAATTAACAATAACGTTTTTAATAAAAATACATTATATATAAATTAGGTTAATATTTATAATAGAAATCATAACAGGATTATAATTATTAAAGTGATATATATAATAATAAACTATTATTATTGCAATAAAATTTATTTATTTGAATAAAGCCTTACCATAAGAAAAAGTTATTTAAACGTACTATTTTTAACCATTAATACTTCGGGCTTTACATCATATACTAAGGTATTATATATATAAATATAGATTCTAGGCTGGCTTGTGAAACATCAACATGTCCTTCTCACTTTTATTAACGGAGATATATTAATAGTAGGCTCTGCCTCATAGGATGGTGTGGTATAGGACTATAAATGTAAATATAAGCATAAATGTATATTTTAATTTATATTTTATTATATAATATTATATATTAATATTGATTACCCTATATATTTTTTGTATTCTTGTTTAGTAATATATATAAATATTTAAGACCTATATAGTACTATAATGTAATATATATTGATGAGACTTAACTTAATTATATAATCACTATAAATTATAATACTTTAATAAAATTATCAATTAAAATATAGATAAATGAATATATTAAGGTTAATAATAAATAAATAAAATTTATATATTTAAAGAAAATATTATAATTCATATACCGATAAAAATTATAAATTAAAGTAGGTCTACTCTTCGCACTGTTTTCTTAAGCAAATATTTATACTATTAATAATAAATTAATATATATGATCATATTAATATTAATTTTTATTAACTAATAATTATATCTTATAATATTACTAAAACTATACAATAGATTTCTTAAATATATATTTTATTTTAATATATTTTAATAAGTTATAAAGTAATATAATATATAATAGTAATAGATAAATATATATAATATATAATATAGAGTATATAAAAAAGTAGAAGGATAGAATAAGGAATGAAGAAATTAAAGAAAAAGAGAGGGTTTATTTATTTTTTATTAATATTATAGAATTTCTATTATTATTGTACTAAAAATAAATAAATACATAGGATAGTTATATTTATTTCAATTTAAGATTTATAAAATAACAAAATGTTCTTATTATTTTATATAACTTTTTTTTTTGTTTTATTATTTTCTATTATAATTATATTATAATCAAAGATTTAATTTGTATTATTTACTTAATTTTTTTATTATATTTATTGAGGTATTCTAAAATAAAAATATAATGATTGATTTTTTTTTTACAATTATGACTTTACCTTTTTCTTTACTTAAACTTGAAATATGCATAAATTACCTTTATTACCTTCAAAATGGTAGAAAGTTTAATTGAAACATAATTTAAAATATAAATATAAATAACGGAACAAGATGATTATATTGATCATGCATGGTCAAATATATTTTAATATATATATATATATTATTTAAAATTAATTATAGCGCTTTTAATAAACATTAAAAAAATATAATATAATTAATCTTCCTCTTTATAATTACTTATTTATATATATATATATTAAAATTTATATATATATATATATATAGTATTATCTCTAATTAAAAATATTTTAATTATATATTAAATATTATATAAATTATATATATTTATGTTATATATATATAATATATTTTATATATTATAATATACATAATGTTAGCTTAATATGGTTCACAAAATTATTTTATGGGAAATTTTATTCAAAATTTTTCCAAATGTTATAAATAAGACTATGAATAAAAAAAAATATTAAAGTGTCATTGGATTAATAAAACATTTTATATTTCATTGCTAAACAGCTAATATAAGGTGATTATTTAGTGTTGGGTTAAATGATAATATTTTGTTTTTAATAAAAGCAGTTATGGGCCAACCTTTTTGCCATGAAATATTAAGATATGCTTTCAAACACACGTCTTATGGAGCATGCCCCAAGTGATTCCAAAGAATTTTCTGAGCACATTTCTTGAAATTCAGCAAGAAGGTTTTTTATAAAGATCAGAAGAACCATTTTTGGCTAATATTACTTACATATATAAGACGTATTTCCATTATAGTTTAATGTTATTGTTTGGTCGTAAATGGGTGATTTTAATCTGTTTATATGTGATTTATTTTATGTATCCTTGAGAAGTATCGAAGCACCAATAAACGTCAAATTATGAGGATCATTAGTCTGGAAGCAATTGTCTTCCAGCACCATTGGGAAAGCAACATCAATGAAACTGGCCAAAAATAATTATATGGGCTCGAGTGCAACCATTTCCTTCCATTCCACACGAGATTTTGTGCCCAGTATGCGCAATCGTGAAGTGCCAGAGTCTTGTTCCTTGAAATTATCCAAGGACCTTTCAACCCATACCATTCCCCCTTTTGAGGGTAACACAATACACCGACCCTTTTAAGTTACCGTCATGGTACTATAATCAATTGGTCCATGGTTCCCATCAAATATCAAATGGTGGTAAATCGGCTTCTTTGTCTTTCGTCATGCACAGTTTTAAAAATAATGAAGCTCCCCAACAAGATAGTCAGTGAGCCAACACAACATCCCCCCAATGTTAATTTTTGTATGTTTCTGGGTGGAATTTTAAAATTTGTTTTCCCTTGTTCTCTTCAAAGGACATCGTGAAGATCTACATAAATATCTTCACCAGCCCCCTCGTACTTCGACGACAAGGTCCTGACAAAACAGTCATTGAAGAAGCTACAAAAGTACATGTAGCGATGGTTTAGACTAATCGTCAGAGGAAAAAAGACCTAACCTACCCATGAAAAAAAGAACATCATAACAGTTCAAAATAGCAGTCGCAAGAAGAACTATGACTACGCATTACTGAATATAAATTAATAATACGCAGTACTAGTTAAAAAAGAAATACTGTACACAAGAATTACTCATAGATAACAGAAGAAGAATATTCCTATATCGCTTACGAAGCACAGCATAATGCAAAGATCTTAAATTTATATATGCACACACAAAGGAGAATTTGTGTAATTAATTAAATGAATTTTACATAAGATGTTATATTTCAGTTACAATTAGTTTTAACTAAGTAGATGATTTGTCCAATTCTTGTATACCCTGTTGTTTCCACATTGCTCGGTATTAGTTTCCACGTTTTCCCAACAATGTATGTATTTAGGGCACCAGGACATAACCGTGAGAGTGTTCCATTGAGAATCAATCAATCCTATGTAATAATCGAATGGCTCTTCTTTGGTACCTCTGGAGTTTTCCAGCGGATCTAACACGCCAACTCTTCAAATACAATTCCAAAAAGCCATCTTGTTCACTTGTTTCCATTTAAGCGGGACAAAGAAAACTTATATACACACCCCCTCCGCAAGCCAGTTAGAAAAAACATAAATTGAAATTTCACCCTAGTTCATTGTTCAAGCCTTATATTCTCTTCTTCGTTATAAGAAGAAGCTCCATTAATATCTAATTATCTTTCTTAGTCCATTCTAGGAGTCTTTGTTTTCAACGTTTCCCGCAGAGACCAACAATATTTTCCCTCAACCCTACTTACCGAGTTTCACATATTTTGACCTGTTTTCCATTATTCCTTTTTCTTTAATTATATTGATAGACTAAACAATTTTGAATTTAATGATTTGTTTTGAATGACAATTCCAATTTGTTATGGCCTATTTTTTTTCCCATGAGTATTTATGCGTACCATAACACTTATATTATGTAAAGAAAACATTTTTATTGTGTTTCCACTATCTGTTTTGAACATAAATTATCAAGTCCCTTAAAATTAAGTAAATCACCAGAGACTACCCATAAAATATTTCTAAATAGGAAAATATGTTACGAGAATTATGCTAAAACAAATATAAAGACTAAAAAGTCGTATTAAATCTTAAAATAAATATCAAATATATAGAAACACAAAAAATATAAACATATTACTAAAAAAAAAAAAAAAAAAAAAAATATAATAAGCAATATAAAAAATAAAAAAATTATAAAAAGTCTATAAAAGAAAAAAAGAGACAAAGAGAAAAAATAGTTAAAAAAATCAAACTTCCACAAAGTAGCCAAACTAATAACAAAAACCAAAAAGAGCACATAGAATTTATATACAGAATCAAAAAAATACAATCGTGCCCAAAAATGAGTTAGGAAAAACCTTAAAAAAATAGATCAAAAAGATTATATAAAACCATTAAGGTGGATCACCCAAAAAGAGTTATAAAATAGAGAGAAAAGATACTTGAAAAATACTATTGAGATGCAGCTTCAACCTAAAGAAAAAAAAGAAATTATAAAATCCACGATAAAATAAAAAAATTACGAAAAACACTAAAAAATCAGAAGTTCAATAAAAAGAAAAATTAAAAATAGATAAAATAAGTCTAATAAATTAAATAGTAAAATACAGAAAAAAAAAAAAAACAAAAACAAATGACATATTTGTAATCCAAGAGAGTAGATAATTAATATAAATTATGAATTTTGTTATTATTTTTATTAATATACATTTATGTGTGACGTACGAGTTTAATTAGTTTACAAAAATTTGAAATTTTTTTGAAAAAACATACCCATATAATTAAAAGTCGTAGCATACACCCAGATACATAAATAGATAACGTATAATTTATAATATTGGATATATTATCACATAATATATTTTAAAAAAATATTTAATATACAATTTTATAAGTTATATATAAATTTATATATATAATATTATCTGATATATATATATATATAAAGAGTAATATATTATATAAATATTATAATTATATATATAATAATATAATATAATTATATATATTAATAATATAAATTATAAATTATATATTTATAATATATATATATTATATTATACTAAATAATATTATATAAAATAAATTTAAAAATTGAATATTATAATCTGAATTAATTTAGTAAATAAATATACAATTCTAAAAGATGATTGTATTATAAATAATAATATAATAATAAGCAGCACTAAATCCAGAGTCGAATTTAAATCATCCCTTGTGGAACGTGCGAAAAGTAGAGAGATCGCAACTACGCAGATATAGAACCCTATCACAGAAGATTCTTACGACACACTTATTTCCACCATTGCAGAGATCCCCTACGCCTCTGTTAGGGCCAGATTAGGGTGATCTCGGTCATCAACTTCCTTAAGATAAATAATAAAAATAATAAAAAAAAAAAAAAAAAAAAAATATTATTTTTTACGCTCATTTTTATGCCTAATTAATTTAATACTACAAGTATTTATTATTTAGTATGTAAAATATCAATTTGAAACCAGAATTTTTTATATTTATTTTTATAAAGTATTTGATAGGAAGGAACTATGAATAAAGCAAAGAATTTTTTTATTCCAAATAGAACTACAAACAAAACGTTTTGAATAAAAAAATGTTAGGTGAGTTGGTTTACTTTATTAACAATTTCGTTTAATAAAAATGAAAAATTGGATCAATCATTAATTATTAATTTAATTTCAGTGGGAAATAACACTTCGAAGTAATTGTTTTAGACTTTAAAACTGGCAAAGTAACTTATATTAGAGATCCAAAGCAAGTTAATAATTAGTAAGTAATAGGCAAAAAAAAAAATACTAGGGGCCTACATTGTCCCGATAACACACTCCGCAGTAAAAAAATAATGAATGGGGGGGTATTGGCTCAGATAACACCAACCCAAAATAAATGTTTTTCGTATATTTTTACGTATCAATAAACCTGAGGAATTGTTTATTCACACTGGTAAATTAAAAAAAAATATTATATTTATTGAATGCAATAATAAAGTTAATTAGCTTTATAAGAAAGTGGAATTCTAAAAAAAATATTGAGCATTTAATATAAATAAAAAATAAAAAAAATACAAAGATTGTTCAAAAAAAGAGTGTCAAATAAATTATTTTTGGGCGACTGATAATTATGTTTATTGGAATAACCATACCATTAGTTTAAATAAAATATCGATATTTTATTATAATACGTTATATTTTAGAGACGCATTTCACATCTGATTATCTACAAATTACTAATATGAAAATTAAATAAAATGTATTATAATTAATCTAAAATTAACAAAATAGCCAATATTTCATTAAATGTGCATCCACGTATTACAAAAACAAGAAATTGGTCCAACAAACAAGAGTCCACACACCCCCTCAAAAATTGATGGGTAACCGCTTCACCCCTCCCCACGGGATTCCGCCAGAGCCACTGGAAACCCCTCAAGAATGTTAAATTACCCAAACTTTATCATAAATAAAACACATAATTAATGAATTACTAATTACAATTAACATACATTAAATTACATTTATTTGTGTGATCTATCTTGAATGAAGAACCCGAAACTTTTATAGGGCCCTTGTGGAATTTTACGAAAAAAATGTTTTTTTTTTCCCAAAAAAGTCGCGAGAATTATAAGAGAGTAGGATGAAAAGTTATCAGATTGTAGGGTACAATAAATATACCAAAATATAAAGTCTGTAATAAATACCTAAGAAGAGATATATAAACTGAAAATTTCAGTTGCGGTACACCCCTAATATATATACTTATAAAGTGATAGATTGGAGTCGTACCTAAGTAGTAGTAGTATCATCTGTTACAAGTTGAATATATAGAATATATATAGATGTGTGATCGAGATTTAACAAATATTGATTAAGTAGTGTAATGATGCATTGGTAAGTTAACGAGATTGGTCGTATATATAGTAGAGGTATCCAAATATATGGATCTGGAGCTCGTAGCGTAGTATACTACATATCATATGTACCGTGGTTATAATGATTGTGTTTGTATCGGTGCACATGGTTAGTACACTCCCGAGATAGTGAGAGAGATCATATGCGGCAGAGCGTTCTGTGGTGAGATCGCTCATTCTTCATGGGCGGCTAATCACATAGTTATATAATCGAAGAGACAGGAGAGAGGATGAGGTAGTGGGCATTGAGATTAGATAGCTGCGTCTTATATGGATTATAGGAGTGCCTCTTCAGGTGCCCAGCGAGATTGATACTCTATTGCGAGCAGATGTGGAGCATAATTAGATTACTACCTAGCAAGCAGTGTATATCATCAGGTAGTCTAGCTGGAGGTGTTTTTAGTAATGTGTTATGTCAGATTCCAAATAGTTTCTACGCAGAGAGTACTACAAGCAGCGTCAGTTACCTGAGTCGTGATACGTGATGCATATATGTTATATACGCGACTATCGTGACCAAGTATACTTGGCACGATATAGTATCCAGCGGTTAGTCTACACCATATCATGTTATATAGGTCATGCAGCGCTAGTAGTCATCATTGACTCGTGATGAAGTGATTTTTCAGAACTATGCAGATTTAGCTGGGTATGTTAATAATTATCTCTTGTAGATGATACGTGCTCGAACTGGACTTACCTATAGTGCATTACATCAGGGATCTAGGACTGAGGGCCAGGTTGTGTACGTTCAATCAATGAATGTGTGGTCACAGAGTTATAGTTGAACGATTAAGTTAGTCAGTTACTTAACATAACTTAGTGAGAGTTCATGAGCGAGGTTACTACTCACTGTCACAATGCGAGCAGATATACTCAGTAATACTAGCAGCAGCTATTAGAGTTTACTTTTATGAGAGAATTGATTACGTCGCGTCTTGTTTCATACATACATAGAACGATGTGTACGCTACCTTATAATATAATATATATTATATAGTTACAATATAAATAACAAATATATATACAGTCTATTCTAATATATTAATACTAAAATTAGTATATTAATATAAATATTATATATAAAATATAATTGATATCCAAAAAAAGGAATTCTTTAATAAAAACAAGGGATTGGGGTTTTATTTGGAGGGTGGTCAGGAGAAAAATGAGAAAAATGGTAATACATTTGGAAACTCTTATAAGGAGAAGAGGTGTTGTGGTGTGGGTAAGTATAACATTTTCACATTTAAAACCCACAAAAGAAGTATGTGTGTAAGTAATACTAGAGTTGGTGTATGGTAGAGAAAAATGAGATTTTATCTATATATAAAAGAAGTTAGAATAAAGTATGGATTGAAAATTTTTTGTGTTTTGGTGGAAGAACGAGTGAGAATGGGTTGAAATAGTAATATGTTTTTAGATTGTGAAAAAATCAGTTGAGGTGTAGTTAGAGAAATGGAGGTATTAGATAAAGAGATACACTCAGTTATGTGTTGAGTTCTTATGTATAAAAAAAAAATTAAGATTAGTGTGGGGACCTTGATGGAGAGGAAGGTTGATACAAGAAGCGATATACTTCTTTAATTATTAAAAAAGTGAAGAATCGGATTCGATTGGTCTTGTACCCAAATAAATTGTGTAATCTCTCTAGACTCGACAAAGTAAAATCATTTTGAAATGTGAAATCAAGAAGCTGAAACAAAATAAATAAATCTGAAAGCAATTTTCCTATCTTTAGCAGTGCAAAAAAGAAGTATGTAGATGTATGTGGGTGTGCTAAAAGTAGGAAAGTAAAAAGAAATGCGAACAAGTGAGTGGTGGAATGGAAGAAAGGTGAAAATAGCAAAAGCGGTTAAAAAGAGTAAAAAAAAAAAGCGGTTGAAAGAGGATTGTACTAAAAAGGCAAAAAGTATCCAAAAAGTTTTTCACAAAAGAAAAAGAATATGCCTATGGAAATTTAAAATATAAGATTAAGCGGGAAAAAAAAAAGAAATGCTTAAAAAATTTGCAGAACTAAAGAGGAAGAAGAAAGAGGTAAATGTTAAACAATGGTGGAGGGATGAAGGAGGAAATAGAAAATAGAGTAGGAGAAAGCAAACGGGAAATAGGAAGCTCTTTCTGGAAGGAAGCGCGAAAAGGTAAAAAATAATAGAAATAAGGGGAACCCTGCCCCCCTCAAGAATAAATGAAATAGGGAAATGTGGTATTTATTGGTAAACTGAAAATTGAAAAATTGGAAATGTTGAAGAGGGAGAGTGGTGAGGAGAAAGAACACTTTCGAAAAACTGTATACAATAAATTGCCAGTAATAAAAAAAGGATGATAGTGACTTGTTGTTGGTGGTTGGGTTTGTGGTGCAAGATGGTTAATAGAGGATATATATTTGAGGGATGAAAAGGGTATAAGTTAGACAAAGAAAGAGGGTAAAAATGAGTTCTTTGATGGACAGTTTGAAAGAATGAGGTTAAATAATCTGCAGGTATAGATGAAAATTGAACCTTGGTGAAAATGATGCAAGAAACGGAGGGCAAGTTTCTGGATTGATACTGGATCTTGTTTAAAGTTGTTGTAAATAAAAAAAGGCGTTTATGGAGGGTTAAATAGTTTCCGAAGGGGATTGAAGGAGGGGCGTAATAGTTTACCTATATAAGGGTAAGGAAGAAAAGGGGAACTACTGTTAATGGAGAATTTTAAGTTATATAATTGTAAGTGTTTATAAAGGGAAGAAATTGAGTTTTGGTATTTTGGTCGAAAGAGTGAGCGATGCCCGAGAGTGAATTCGAAAATGAAATCTTTAAAACAGTAGAGGAAGAAAAGCAAAGGTGGCGTTTAAGGAAGTAGTAGAGAGGATGTAGTGGAGGATCAGATTTCTTTACATTGAGAAGCAAAATAAGATAAGAAAAAAAAATGGAGGAGGAAGAAGAAAATTAAAGAATAAATTGTTTATTAAGATTTGTTATTTTAAATGACTGTTGCAGTAGGAAAAGGTAGAGAAGAGTTAATAGGTGGTTCATGTGTGAAGGAGATAGAGGGATGATATTTATAGGTGTTTGGTGTAGAGCTTTACTGAATTGGGAATACAAAAAAGAAAAAAGTTATGGAACGAATAGTAAGAGAGCCCGTGTGGTAAAATAAAAAATGGTGTTTCCCAAAAGATGATTTTGGTTTAAATAGTTAATTAGCGGAGTGGGAGCAAGGAGTATAGTGGTTATGTTCTCCTTGGTTTAATATCAATTTGTATAAGGGAATGGGGTTATATGAAAAAAGAAATTGAAGGTGGGCGTGACAGAAAATGGTGATTTAAAGGAAATGATGGAGAAATGGAAGATATGAGTGGAGGTGGCCCTTAAATTTATATTATCACAAGATGGATTTTGGATTTTGTGTTTGCGAAATTTGAAGAGTATTAAATATGAAGAGAGAATATGATAAAAGAGATTTGGCACAGTTGTGTAAAAAATAGGAGGGAGTTATTGGAAAAGTAAAAACACGAGTTAAGAAATAAGAGAAATAAAGGATTTTATGGTTTGGTTTTTTGCGAGTGGAGGGACAGTCCTGCAGAGTGTGGAATGTTAGGATTGGTTGAAGGCAGCTAGAACAAGAACGTGGGTCTGAAGTTTAATATTAGTTAAGTTAATACTGAAATTGAATGCCAGAGGAAAGGGTGGCTAGTGCAATAAATCGTTGGGTGGAATGTATAAGCGTGGACTTGGAAAAGGTCTTATAGAGTGCGCTAGGGTTCTTGACACATGAAAGCCCCTATGTTGTTACCGCTATGTGGTTTATTAGGTATAGTAGTGAGGACTTATGGCCCCCCTTGGAAATAAGAAAAGTAATGATCTAAAGTTCAATGGTGTTTTCAGATGGGACCAAATCTTTAGGGGCATGCCTAGGTTGTGGAAGAAAACATTGATAAATATGAAGGAATGTAACATCATTAAAGAGTTTAAATGTGGGTGTGAAAGAAATGGGTTAAAAGAGAAGTAATAAAATGAAAAAATAATGTTGCGAATGTTGTGGTCATGTGGAAAGGATTGATTTATAGTGGTGTCGGTTGGTTAAGCGGAATGTATAGTGGCGAGTGTGTTTGCAATCCAGTGTGGGGGAGAAAAAAATAAAAATAGAAAACCGGTGCTTCTTACTGTGAGTCTTGGGGAGATCGGAATATAGGAAAGTTGGAATTGAGTGTTCCAGTAACCCGAATGTTCTGAGGACCAGAAATGTGAAAGTTTGGCATAGAGGGCCGAGAATAAAGGTGGCAATAATATGGAAGAAGAATGGGGCGGGAAAGTAAGTAGTAAATAAGTTAACCATTTTTGCACCACATGAATTTTTTACCCCCAAATTTTTACTCCAAATTGGAGACCTACCTGGGGTTAAAAAAATGATAACCCATTTTACCTGCCCCTTGACCTTTATCTGAACCGCCACGTTGTTTTCCATGAAGCGGGTTGGATTTTACCCTGCCCTTGACCTTTTAGGCTTGGAACCCTTGACTGAAACCGCGGCGAACCTTTTTTTTTGAAGGCTCGAAATTTTTTACCCTGACCTTTTGACCTTTTTTCGAACTGATAACCTTTTTGGTGACCTTGAACCTTTTTTTCGACCAACCTTTGGTCTCTTCCATGGGTTCAATTTTGGCCCAAATTTTTAACCTTCCCTTGTCTTTTAGGGGAAGCTTCCCGATTTTTTGAGAAACCCTAAATTTTTTTTGAGAACCGCCTAATTTTTTTTTGAGAAACCTAATTTTTGGCAAACCCTAATATTTTGGCAAACCCAATTTTTTTCGGCACCCCTAATTTTTTGGCCCCTAATTTTTCGGCACCCCTAAAATTTTTAGCAACCCTTTCGAAGAAAGGGTGCGCCAAACGGTTTCGTCAGCAACCGTTGGTACGTATTTAACCTATATCCCCTATTTTACGCCCCCATATTTTTTCCGACCGTGGGGGCATTTTTTGCCCTACGGTAAATTTTTTGGGTAACCTTTTTAGGGGCTTAGGCCCTTTTGATGTTCGTTTACCAGATCTTGTTTTTTTGATCAATGAATATTTAGTGCCCCTTGGACAATTGCCCATAATATCCGATGGGGGTACATTTTTTACCCCCGGTAAAATTTTTGGTCATTCCGTTGGGTCCATTTTTTGGCCCAGGGTAAATTTTTGGCTTCCCCTTTGGTCTTCCATGGGTCCAATTTGACCCACGGTAATTTTTGTTATCATAATTGTTAGTTCTATAATTGTGAATGTACGCGCACAAAAGTGAATAGAGTAACTGTTGTTGTACAGATGCGTTTTATTTAGGTTATAGCAGTGCTATGACTTATTATTATTATCATTATCATTATCATTATTATATTTCTATTATTGTAAATAAAAAGGTATATATATACATATTGACATGGGATCTTTTTCGTTTTAAGGACCTGGTGCAGACCTGGTGCGGACCCAGTAAGGACCAGTGAGGAGCTTGGTGGGAACACCAGCACAAGTCTCCAGGAGTAGTGGTAGAAGGTAGTGAGAATTCTGCATCGTCGTTTGCAGCACCGGTGCGGTGCTTGGTTGGTTAAAACAATTGGACCAGTGGTGTGAACGCTGGTGAAGTATTTGAGGGGGGCCTGTGTAGCAGTCACTATAAAAGAAGTATTTGAGGGTGCCTGTGTAGCACTCACTACAAAATAAGTATTTGAGGGTGCCTGTGTAGCACTCACTACCACTACAGAAATCTGAGGGTGCTGTCGTAGCACTCATTACTATTCCGAGGTTCAGCGTCAGGTGTGGGGTGTGGAACACCAGTACTAGAATACGTTTCATGGTCCACCGGAGTTGGGGATCGGCAGGATCCGTCCCTAATTAAAGTTACGTGTGCATCAGGTTTTCTATGTATAAGTTTAACTTATTATTTATCTGAAACTGTCATATTTTTCCAAGAGAACATTCATTTAAAGAGGTGTCCATTGTTGCAATTTCGTGGTGTCATTGTATATAATATTTATTGATATCCGTATAGGTTTACTTAATGATTTGTATGTAAATATTGATTATCTTGTAGTGTATATATATATATATATATATTTAGCTAGTTAGTTAGGTTAGTGAGGATTTATATATATATATGATAAAATATAATATATAGTATATATATATATATATATTATATATATATATATTATAAGCTAGTTAGTTGAAAGTGGTGTGATTTTGTAATAATTTATATATATATACTATATATATAGTATAATATATATATATATATGTATATACTATAATATATAATATATATATATAATATACAACATATATATACTATATATATTATATTACTAGCTAGTTAGTTAGGAAATTATAATTTTCAGAATATTAGTAATTATATAATATATATAATATATATAATATACTATATATATAGTATTATATATAATATATATATAATATATATATATATTATATAGTTATTAGGAAAGTGGGTATCTTTGTATATTTGTGTATATATCATATATACTATTATAGGTACTTATTTTGGGTATGCAATTATAGTAACGAAAATCTCTTTTTTGTGTTTTTCCTGGACCCTGTATTTGGAGACGTGAACCCCTTGCCGTGACTGTGTACCACAAATAGCTCGAGAAATTGTGTCGACCCAGTAGCTTAAATGTTGCTAGAATTTCGAATCTATTTTCATTCGTTTAAAAGATAAAAGTGATAAAAAAATCGAAAAATTATTTGAACTTGATTTACAAATTGAAGCAAAATTTGTAAATTTAAATGCTAATAAGTAATAAGCAATGGAACATTGCAATTTTTATTATTATTATTATTATTATTATTATTATTATTATTATTATTATTATTATTATTATTATTATTATTATTATTATTATTATTATTATTATTATTATTATTATTATTATTATTATTATTATTATTATTATTATTTTAAAATATAGGTTCGCTGTTATTATATAAAGAATTTATTCCATGAATTTAATTTTTGAATTAAATATTTTCAAATTATTCTTTGAAAATACTAAAAAAGCAACAAGAATAAGGACAAAAAAAAATTAATTTAAATAAATAGTTTAAAAATACTTAAAATCGAAAACAGTTACCAATGAAGTTTAAAATTGATTTTACATTTTAAAAATATTTAAAATTTTGAAAAGTATTTAGAAAATGAAAAGTATAAACATCTGCTTTACATCTACATCTTTTATTGTAATTCTATAAATTTTTGCCGTATAGCTATTAATCACGTGGCAACTAATTTGAACGAAAGCTTGTCGGCATTAACCGTTTATATATATAGAATATATATATATATATATATAATTATATATATATTATATAGTATATATATAGTATCATATATATCTATTAATCTCGTATTATTATATATATAATATAATAAGTTATATTATTGTATAATATAATATATAATAACGTAATATTGTCTCCTTATTGTACACACACATCACTGAGAATGTACCTAAGAGATTGCAAAGGCAACAAGTTATAAATCGAACTTTCTATACTTAAATCAACACGCGACCTTCTTTTTAATGGATGAAAAATAGCAATATTAAACGCTTACCACTTTTGTTTCTATTTTACATATCTTTTTATACTTATTATGTAATATTTCATCATTTGATTAATTTCTCATGATATAGAATTTTATCGAACATTGTGAAATTGTCAAGGATCGATCGTTTGTATAATGTTAACTCGTGCTAAGCAGCGTCGGTCCTGATTTATACGTATATTATATATATAGTATAATATATATATATATTATATATATCATTTATATATATATATATATATATATATTATATTATATTAGTATATTCTATATAGTATATACTATATATATATATAATATAATTTTAAGGTCATCTTGATAAATATATATACCTCTATACGAGACATTGTGCAATGGGAATCGTTAATTTGAAAATACACGGGAATATATAAATTTGAAATTATTTTGAACATTTTTTTTTAAAAAAAAATCTTAAATAAGAATAAAAAAATTTTTTATATACTTTTTCTAACTCAAATGTTTTCTTTAGATATAAAAGTATGAAAAAAATATGCATAAACTATTTAGTATATAAATTTAAAACAATACGACGATGTTAAACCGATTATTTGCAAAGTATTATTCGAACTAAAAATAACTTTTAGTTTATAATATATATTATATATATATATAATATATATATTATATAATATATAATATTATATATATATATATATATAATATATATATATATATATTATATATATATAGTATATATATTATATATATATATATAGTATAAATATATATATATATAAATATATATATATATTATATATTATATTATATATTATATATACTTATATTTATTATATATATATACATATTACTATAATATATATAAACTATATATATATATTATATATTATATATATATACATATTATATATATATATATATATATATACTATATATAATATATATATACTAACTATATATATATTATATAATAATATATATATTTATATATATATAATATATATATCATAATATATATATATATTTATACACGAGGTCGATTCGCAGAAGTTTTTGGCCAACAACAACTACCACTAATCTAGATCGTCGGACGAACGTTGAGAGTTTCAAGCTTTAATTTGCCTAATGAGCTATACCATTAACATCCTCATTCCCAATTTCGTTATCGTAATTGAAAATTGTGGAGATTACAGCGAGGAAACAAGGTGAAAGATTTTCATCAGGACATCCCAAAGATACTGGAGCGTTACATGAGGCCGATTACTGCTTGTTATGCTGCATAGAGCGATTCAGATGCTGTGCATAAGGTAAAAGTACAAAAAGGAGCCCAAAGGCGCGAAGAAACGAACTCTTACAGTATATACAAGCATATTTTAATTTAAGGTTGATTTTCATGAAATTTGTTTGCAATAAAAAAATACCATTTATAATGCTATTTTATTTCCTTTGACATGTATCTTAATTCACATAGTAATTCTAATTTGTTTAAAAACGCGACGGTCCTGTGACAAAACCGAAGGTCATTTTCTAGATCAGCACATCGAGAACATAAAATTCTCGGTTAAGTAACCAAAACAGCTTTTCAAAAATATTTCTTGCAAGACGATTGTCTCAAATATAGATTATTATAATCTATATAATTATAATTATTTAGTATAATTATTATTATTATTATTATAATTATCTTATAATTATATTTATCGTGATAATTATTATTATAGCATTATAATTATTATATATATTATCTATGAAAATTATTAATTTTGATTATTATTCGAATTATTATTATATTATTATTATATTATTATTAATTATCTATTATTATTATTATTATTTATTATTATTATATTATATCATTATATTATTATGTATTATTATTATATTATTATTATTATTATATTATTATCGTATTATTATCTCATTATTATTATCATATATTTATTCCATTTCATTATTATTATTCATTTTATTATTATTATTATAACCTTCATGCAGTAATATGATGTTAACTTACGGCATTATATTGTAAGAATTTTTTTATCACCTTAAGTCATATAGGCTTCTTATGATTTCCTATTATTATTATTATTATTTATTTATTCTATATTATATTCATTATTTTTATTTACTTTTATATTATTATTATATTATTCTTATTATTATTATTATTATTATATTACTATTATTCATCATTGTTATTATCTATGTCTGTATTATTCTTCTACCTTATTTTGTAGACAACTTAAGTTCACTTCCATTCATTATTTTATAATATCTATCCCTGATCAGTCTCATTACCTATTTATTACTTAAATCTATGTAACCTGTCCTAACTTATTATTTATTATTATCCTATTTTATTTTTAGTTATTATTACTTTATTATTTATTATTTATTATTTATTATCTATTATTTATTATCTTATTATTTATTATTTAACACTACTATTAAGTATCGTGTGATTAATTATTTATTGTTTATATTCATTATTATTATATCATTACTTTATACTTTTATTATTTATTATTTATATTATTGTTTCATTATTATTTATTTATATACTTACTTCATCTATTTATTTTATCAGTTTCATTAACTTATTTTATCTATTTCATATTTCGTTACTTTATCTATTTACTTTATCTTTTCTTATTATCTATTCATCTATTTATTATTTTTATTATGTATTATCTATTTATTATTTATTAATTATTATTTATTATTTATTATCTATCTATATTATTTATTGATGTATTATATTATTTATACTACTTTATTCATTTCTCTATTTACTTTATCTTCTATTTATTAAACTCTATCTATTTATCTATTTAATTTTGAAATGTCTTCTCTTGTATTCGTTATTTATTACTTATTATAAAAATTCACACGATTATTATTATTATTTAATGTATTTATCTCATTATTATTTATTATAATTATTATTATTTATATTTATTATTTATTATATTTATATTTACTTATTTATTTACTTTATTTATTATTATTTACTTTATCCTATTTCATTACTTTAATTATTATATCTACTGTTTATCTCAGTCATTCTCATTATTTCATCCCATATTTAGCGCTAGTAACTATTTCCATTATTATTTAAAAATTTTTGAATTATTATTAATTTTAATGATTTTTTTTAAAAAAATTTTAGATTTTCTTGCTATTACATATCTATTTATTACTTTATGTATTTATACTATTTATATTTATATTTATTAATTTACCTTATGCCATTTATTACTTTATTATTATATTATTTATTATATATCTTATTAGTTTATTATTTTATGATATTTATCCTATGATTATTACTTTATTATTTATTTTCTATTCATTTCACTTATTTATTATTTATTTATTATTATTTATTCACTTTATTATTTATTATTTCATTTTTATCATTATATATTATTTATTATTTGTTCTTTATGTATATATTATTTTATTAAATAGTTATTCTTATTTAGCTATTATATTTAATATTGTTGTGAATATATTTATTAACTTATTACTTATTATTATTCATTTATTTATTCATTCATTTACTTATTATTATTTATTACTTATTGATATTATTTATTATTATTATTTATTATTTATTATTATCTATCTATTATTTATCATTATTATTTATTATTTATTTTTATTATGATTTATTCTATTATTATTACATTATATTTTTGTACTCTAATAAATCTTATTCATTATTATTCATTTTATTCATTATTGTTCTATTATTAGTATTATTATTATTACTTATTATTATTCATATTATTATTATATTATTATTATCTTATATATTATATTATTTATTATTATTATGATTATTCATATATTATTATATTCATTATGTTTATATTATTATTATACTATCATTATTATTATTATTATTATTATTATTATATTATTATTATATTATTATTTTATATTATTAATTATTATTATTATATTATTATTATCTATTATTATTTTATTCATTATTATTATTATTATTTCATTCATTATCTTTTATTATTATTATTATATTATTATATATGATTTATTATATTCATTATTATTATTAGTATATATATATTATTATTATTATTATTATTATTATTATTATATCTATTATTATATATTATTATTATTCATTATTATTATATTATGAATTATTATTTTATTATTATTATTACTTATTATCTATTATTATTATTATTATTATTATTATTATTTATTATTATATTATGATTATATTGATTATTATTATTGACTTATATTATTATTATTCATATATTATTATTATATATTCATTCATTTATTATATTATTATTATTATTATTATATTATTATTATTCATTATTATCTATTATTATTACTTATTATTATATTATTATTATTATATTATTTCCATATTATTATTATTATTCATATTATTATTATTATTATTATTATTATTATTATTTTCTATTATTATATTATTATTTATTATTATATTATTATATTATTATTCATTATTATTATTATTATTATCTATTGATTATTATTGTTATTATTTATTATATTATTATTCATTATTTATATTATTATAATATTTTATATATTATTATCTATTATTATTATTATTATAGTATTATTATAATATGTATTATTATTATTATATCATTATTATTATTCATTTATTATTATTATTCATTATTTATATTATATATTATTATTATTATTATTATTATATTATTCATTATATTATTACTATATTATTCATTATTATTATTATTATTATTATTATTATTATTATTATTATTTTATTATTATTATATCATTATAGATTATATTAATTTTATATATTATTATTATTACTTATCTATCTATTATTATTATTATTATTATTATTATTATTATTGTATTATATTATTAATTATTCACTTATTATTATATATGTATTATTATAATTATTGATTATTATTATCTATCATATTATTATTCATTATTATTATTATTCTTATTATTATTATTATTATTTCATTCATTAATTATATGATATTATTTATTATTATATATTATTATCTATTATATTATATATTATTTATTATCATATTATTATCATATTATTCATTAATTAGTATTCATCTCATTTCCTTATATTATATATTATTATTATGTATTTATTATTATTAACTTATATTTTGTTAGAATTCATCAACTCTTTAGAGAGATACTCTCCCGTTTGTTTCTCATACAAAGGTTCTGAGTTAAGGTTTTCCAAATTTCACATAATATTTTATGCAAGTGAGAGATAAGAGAGACACCCCGCATGATGTATCGGGCCAGGGGTACTCAGCATCAGTAAATCTTCTTCAGTTGGGCAACCAATATTTTGAATACGCTTCTCTTTGTCGCTGGACTGGCAGGAGTGATCTTATTCCTCCCTACTCATGTTCTCATAATAATTGAGCTGTTTAATTTTATATTGTGGGTTGACTTCAGTACGAATCGAATAGAGCTTTGCCTTCAACATAACTAAAGGGAAAGATCCTGCATAATAATTCATTTCTGCTGCTCCGAAGCTCGAATAACTTTATCTTGAGATTATCATTGTCTCAATGATTAAGTTTTGATATCATCCTCTAGCATCTGAGATTATACTCGTTCCTCATTCTCATTTTTCTGCAGAGCTGTCTCTCTTTCTTTTCTTTTTTCTCTTTCTCTCTGTCTCAAATAATACTTTTCTTTATCAAAAAGTTCTCTATATTCTTTTTCCATGCAACGATCGTAGGTGATTTTTAAATCAGGTGAAGCTTTTTTCTTGCCTTTCATAATAGGTGATTGCACAATTTGCATTTAGCAAAATCATTTGATTCTTTCAAGAAAACCCCCCACCACACGCTCTTTTCTCTATCCGTAATACACTCTGATGTACTGTGAAACAAAAAAAGAAAGAAACTGCAACTCCTTCCATTTAATTTCTAATATATTTTTTCTATCAATTAGATATTTGTAATTTTCTGGGAGAAAAAAAAAAAATATATACGTTACTGATAAGCCTAAGCATCATAGAATATTTGGAAAAAAAGATCAATCTTCCTGACACAATGCCAGTTGCGGTGTGTAAGACTAGTGAAAACTGCCGGTGTGCGGTGTGTCAGGACACTGCACAACGCGTTGCTCGGTGTTGCCCTGTTGCGGTTATTCCTCCATCACAGTATAATATATATATATATATATATATATAAATATATAAAATTATATATATATTATATATAAATACTTATATTATATATATATAGGCAAATTTGTATAGAAACTGTACTGTGACAAGTAAAGATATAGTCAACCACCTCACAAGGAAAGCGTAAAAACCAGAACCTCCTAAGTTTCTCTGATCATAAATGATATAGATGATGAAAATTATTTAGGTTAAGGTTAGGTTAGGTAAGGTGAAGATTAGGTTAAGTAGTTAGGTTAGTTTATTGAGTCATAGGTTCAGTAAACCTACAGGTACCTCGGTAGTCACAGTACAGTTCCTACAAATTATAAAGTATAGCATTATATATATATATATATATATAATATACTAAATTATATATATATATATAATCATTTATATAATATAATATAATATATATATATATAATATATACTAATATATTTATATCAGTGGCGAAGCTACAACTTTTTTACTACTCGTGCTCTCTCTCTCTCTCTCTCTCTTCTCTCTCTCTTCTCTCTCTCTCTCTCTCTCTTCTCTCTCTCTCTCTCTCTCTCTATATATTATATATAAAAATATATATATATTGCTATATATAGTATAATCTATATATATATAATACTAGTACGATATATCATAAGTATATATATATATTTATATATATTATATATATTATTATAATATATATATATATTATATATAATATATAAATATATATATATTATATAATATATATATATATCATATTATACTATATATAATATATAGTATATATATATAATACTATACTTTATATATATATAAATATATATATACTATATATATATATTTACTGACAAACATACATAAAGTAAACCTTCACTGGCTGCCAGTCGGACCTATAAAATTTATTTTATTTTTGTCTGCTGCAACGCATGACAATACTTTAGCTGCAGTAGTTATTTCAGTCAATATTTTAAATTTTATGTGTTTTATTAAATTATCTATTTAGTTATAAAAAAAATTTATTATGTATTGTATTTAAAACAAATCATTCTATCAATCAGACCGTATTTAAAAAAACAAGTATTTCCAAAAAATTCACATAATTACCATACCGGCCTTTCCTGTTGGCACGGATTCAGTCCTATTTTAATGTTAAAAAGCCATTATTTGATCAGCGGCTATTCTTCCTTTTCGTTTCCATTTTGCCATAAATCTTTATATTATTTATGTCAATAATATTCACTGTTATTTGACCAACTTCGCCAAAAAAATATGAAATATTAATCGAAACATTGTGAAATTCTGCAAAATCTTAACGATGGTTCTAAATGTCAACTTGTTACTGAGCGACGAGAGTAGCACGAGTGCAGAGTCGCCTTAACTTATATATATACTATATATATAATTATATATATATAAATATATTATACATATTACATAGCTAAAGATGAGTATAATATAATATATCATATTATATATTAGTATTATATATATTATATATATATTGCTTTATAAGCATGCTGACATGCTTCTGATCTTAAATCTTAAGGGTTGTGTCAATTAATCAATTAATGTTTGTCCAGTATATGTTGGTAATGGTAACGCTCACAGCATCTTTATTGAAAGTTTTACTCTACACAAATTCAATTTCTGCATTCTTTGAAGAATGTTCGTATAATGAAAAAGAAAGTTCATGATTAAATTTAAAATCTATTTTTTTTTCTTAAAATTTTGAAACTAAGCGAAGACGATGGCCGTATTATGATGAAACTCAACTTTAAAACCTCATATTGATATTGGCAGGAATATTGCGATAGTAAGCAAATATTGCTTGCTACCACAATCGCATATTACACACCTTTATTGTTTCTTTATAAAGACTTGGATATTTGTTCCTAATTTTGATCTTCAGGAAATAGATTACAAACTCCTATATATAATATATTATATATATAGTATACTAATAATATACCTTTATATATATGAATATAAACAAACTAAATAAATACTCCCGAGTGTACGTATATAATAAGCTATATATATCTATATAAAATAATGGTTTTTAAAATTTGTCCATTGATTAATAAGTGACAATCCGAAACTTCATTTCCAATATAGCATTTTTTGTTTCTACTTCTTGGTTAACACTTATTTATTGGTTATCTTGTCGAATGGCATCTCGCCAATCTATAAAATTCATTTTCGAATGCTTTCTATCTGAAAATATGCTTCTGGAATGCTCCTTGCTAATTTGTTTGTCGCCCACAGCACCAGTTTAACACACTGGGTCTAGCTAACTTCTGTAGAATACAGTTGGAGGTAAATTGAATAACTATCTTTACGTGCCTATAATATACTTATAACTCGCCTATACTCAGTAATACGACACTATAATCATAAGTATAATATTATATAATATACTATATTATAGTATATATATAGATATATATATACTAATATATATTATATATATATACCTATATATAATATATATTTATTAAATCATATATACACCAATATTACCTGATTAGTACTTATTAGTATATATAATATATACTCTATAATATACACTATGCTATACGCTTGTCATAGTATTACACTATATAATATTATATATAATACTATAGCCATTATACCACTATATATATATTATAGCTATATATTATATTAAATTTCAATTTTAATTTAAAAAAAGACCTCTGGATGGAGAGATTGATCGTCCACAGCATTATGCATAATTCATCTAAAAGGTAAAATATTATTATTATTACCATAAATATTGATATATTATTTTCATAGATTTCATTCATATTATTTTATTATTTATTATTAATTATCGATTATTTACTTATTATTATTAATTATTATACTTATTATTTCAGTTAATTCATTATTATTCATTATTAATACTTAGTTCATTTCTACATAAGATTTTGTATGGTGGACAATGATTTTCACATGGTTTTTAATTTTTCAATAAATATTTTTAGATGGATTTTCTCTTGAAAAAAATTAAAAGACAATCCTATGGTATAGATAAAGATAAATAATAAGAAAAATTAAAATTTTGTAATAGTTTAAAGATTCACTAACGACTTTTTGCATATCAAATGTTATATGTTTGCAAATTTACTAAATAAATATTAACTGCGAAAATTTTTAAAATCTTCATTATCTTTATAATTAATTAATAGATTAATTGTTATAAAAATTTATTTGCTATTTAGTTCGTAATGCAAATTGGATTAAAAAATTCCAACGCCCATCAATAGGGCAAAAACTAAAGAAAGTTTCTGCGTGTTCATAACCCCTTAAAATCTCTATTCTACTAATATCGTACTGTATCACTATTATAATATATCTACTAAGATATATATATATTAAATCTTCCATACTATTCCTATATACTATTATATATATATATAATATACTACTACTACTATCTAGTACTATATTAGTACTACTAGTACTTTTTGGCCACATGTACTAATAGATACTAATATACCCTCATACTAGAAGTATATTATATCATATCATAATAGGGCGTAGCAGGGATTTCAATTACGGGGGGCCAATAAGGTTGAGTGATATACCCGATATATATTATCACTAATAGTATATCATATATCTTCACGTATATACTTATATACTACTTACCCTACTGCAGCCATGGAGGCATTGATAGACTTCCTCTAGATACTTATACTATATATCGCAGCTTTATCAGCCGCCAAATGCTATCCGACTCAACTTGCTGAGAAGTTCCAGCGCCTGAGAATTTAGACTATTAAAGAATGCCTATATTGGTATGAATATGTTCTCTAACTACAGCTCAGTAATTACTCCCTCCTCATATCTTCCGCGATTGCATGTATCTTTTTATTTTTTTACTGGAAATACCAAGTTCTTCTTTCATTTATGAACCTTTACAAACATCTACAAATGAACCAGCTAAGGTTACATGTCTACTGTCGCCAAGAGTCCTTAGTGGGGGGGGGCAAGCTGCCCCATCTTGCCACCCCCCCTGCCTACGCCCATTACCTACTACTATTAATATGTATACTATACTATCTAGTATACCCCGGCCTCCGCCTCACCTACTATAAATACCTCACCACTAATTAATTTATTAAAGACCTATACATCTCTCATCTACCTACTATATCGACATACCTACGATACTACTATATGCTACTCTAACTACCCTTACTTACTATATTATCACCCCGTTATCTACTGTCACTAACACTCACTATCATATATTACTATATATACTACCTATAGTATATATATAAGCAATACTCTAAACTAACTTATATATATATCACTAATATATATACTACCTCATACTCATATACCTCAGAAATGTGCTGGTACGGTCGTTCCTATACTACTTATATATATACTATGGCCCCTGCTCCTAAAAATACCTACTACCACCTTACGCATATATATACATATATATATATACTATATATAAATATACCCTATCTTATACTTCACTATCCTATATTTACTCTTATATATACTACCCCCCTATCCACGTACCTAATAGTATATACATACTACCCCTACTACATATACTAACCACTACGTACCCCTCACCACGAATATACATATCATATGGACCTATAACCTATATACCTACCTTATAACACCAGCGTGAACTAACCTCACTCTACAGCAGTCATTCGTCTATACTTAGTACCATTCTATATCATCGACTATAGTACTTACTCACCTACTATATAAGTATAATACTACACTCGCAGATCCGATATCGCCATAGCATGTTAGATCTGCCGTCTCGTACATATCCCTCACACTATCTTCTACCCAATATCCGGCTCACATACATCCTCACCACAACCAATTACCCATTATACTTAGAATTGCCAACGCATTAATAATATACAACTATCTAATTTTTTTATATTACACTCCCACTCATACGCACCTCTCTCTTTTTAAAAGACGATTTGAAACTTCTAGCATCAATATTTATAGAATATTCACTATCGTATTATTTCTTTTTATTTTAATTAGCACAATCAAATCTATCATTGAACTAAATCTTTATATTTGACAGCCGTAATGCTCTTTTATGAAAAATAATACATAATAATAATATTAGTTAAAATAACTAATAATAATTATAATATATAATAATTAATGCTATTTTTAAGAATAATAATAATTACATACATAATAATATATTATAATAATAAAATATATAATAATAATATAATTATTAATAATAATAAGAATAATAATAATAATAATAATAATAATAATAAATAATAATAATAGATAATCATAATATATATCAATAAATAATTAATAATAATAATCAGAAATAATAATGAATAATAACGTATTATCTACGCAACCAATCATCCTAATGAAGCGCTAAGCGCTGCCCCTCGGCCAAAGTACGATAATAGCTCACTCGCATATCATAAATTCTCTATAAATCAATCGTAAAGAAGGTAGTAACATAATCAATTACTCCACAAACAATCAAAACTTTCTCATAGAGAGTTACAATGACTATACAAGCAATTCATTAATTATAATATAATATATATTTTCACATATAAATAATAATAATAATAATAATACATAATACATACATAAACAATAATAATAATAATAATTCATAACTAATATTCATTAAAGGTTAATATTAATAATAATAATATATTAATATTATATTACACGATTATATATAATCAATACACTTAATAGAATAGCATGCAATTAACCGGTCAACTCGATCAACATATATAATGCCGTAGCACTCCATACATCACCTGCTACTACATAATCCTCCTATCTAATTCTTCCTGTTCAAAACTTCATTCACCTAATCTAACGCTTCCTCTAATAACCTAAATTTTTTCTATTATTATTATTATATGATTTATTATTTTATTATTATTTATTATTATTATTTATTAAACTTATTATTATGATTAATTTATTATTATCGAGTATTATCTATTATTATCCATTATATATTATTATCCACATTATCATTATTATGCGATATTATCACTGTATTATCATTTATTATATTATTATCATATTCATCATCAGTTATATCATTAAATTCTAGAAGTTTATTGATTATTCATTATGATCATATATTCTTATTATCATTATTATAATTATTATTATCATTATTCAAATACAATTACGATCGATTCATTATCTATTTATTTGCTTTTTATTTTGCCTTCAATTATATTATTATTTATATCTCTCTCTCTT